>JAQSNX010001873.1:0-107364 GCA_029532605.1 Oreochromis grahami | reverse complement strand
TGAGTGAGACTCACACCCAACTGTAGTCTGCCTTCTTTATTTATACACTCAATGTATAGTTTACACAATGTATAGTTTCATAACTCTGTTAAGGGTAAAGGCGTGCTTCCCTTTCAACAACTCTAGTGCACGTCTTCATCCTCATGCATATGGCATAATCTTCTCGTTTCAAGTTCCTTAGGCGTTTCCTGTTTTTCTCTAAAAGTAGTTGAAAGAGGTTTCACAAGCGATTACACAAAAGTGGTTATTTTCCACTGCAGCAGTATGTATGCTAAAGCCGTAAAACATAGACTTTATAAAAAGGTATAATAAAACAGTAAAATCTCTTAACACAAAGTATCGCAAATAATACATTTATACCATCGTATGAGCTACACTTCTTGTAAAAAATGATTGGAAACGCGTTTGAAAAAAGGGGGGGCAAAAAAAGCTGTAGCTATATTACTACTAACAACAAAAGTATGTTAATTTTTTTGCTGCTTTAACCTTGCTGGAAAATCTTCACATGTTCATGAGTGTAAGCTGTTTCTTTATTGCATGTGTGTGCATTTGTAGGCAGGCTAATTTTAACTTTTTCACAAACTAGGCGTTACCTTAAAAGGAGCCTTTCTCTCACATTTCTCTGCTCGTGTGTGTTTTTGTTTCACCTTTTGTTGTGATGCTCCGGACGCTTTCCCAACCTCCACAAGTCTGTTGGCCCCAATTTTGTGTTAAAACTTCTCTTAATTTCTCCTCTAATTCTCTCCTCGCTGCTGTCTGTTTCACAGCTGCTGATTCGTGCTGGGTGTGGTTCCCATTACTTATAATTTTGCTTCGGCCGCTGTGCTTGTGGGGGCATTTGGTCCAGGTCCGTAGCTTCCTGTATTAACACACTAAGAGATTTATTTAATATCATTGTCATCATTGTTAAACAGATAAGCAGGCAACACGCCCACCTTGACAGCGCAAACTGCATGCCAGTCTCCCAACACAGTCCTCTCTCTGCTTCTCAATAATTCTCCACTACTCACCTCTTACTCTCCCGCTCTCCTTTTTTTTATTATTTTTTATTACACCACAGAGTAATACACCCAATTATGCCCGTCTATCTCTATGTGGCTCCAAATTCCCTCTTTATTCGTAATTTCACGTTATCAGGGGACAGGCACACAACAATTTTAACCACTGAAACGTCACTGAAACGAGGACTTTAACCTCTATTTTAAGAAATGAGGACTTTTACCTTGATTTTCTTTTATTTTAAGAAATGAGGACTTTAACCTCGGTTTTCTTTTTGACTACTCTAGAGCTCAACCTTTGATCGCAAAATGTGTCTTGGTCTAGTCCAGAATAAATGTGAACCCGTGACTACACAGCGGTTCCAGTGTTATTCTGTAGCTATGCGGGAGTCCTCAGTTCCCAAGTCGCCACCTCGGCACCCAGACGACGCTGGACCGGCCTGTGCGTCCACAGACAGGGGGGTTGCCACACCTTGAACAAAATTAATTTCCACAGGTACACTAGGTATCAACCTTTGATCCTAAAATGTGTCTTTACTCTAGTGTCCTCCTAATCACACATCAACCGCCACTGTCACTGTGTTCACGCTTCACACACAGAAACACACCCAGAGCAGCACCCAGAGCGCGCCTCACACAGAGCAGCACCCAGAGCGCGCTTCACACACACAACGCCCAGAGCGCGCCTCACCAGCAGTGAGACCCACAGAGAGCGCTTTTCATCAGCGGAAATTTACACAGAAACCTCTGAACTCAACTGTTAGAACTCTTCTGAAGCACAATCGCACCATACACCATGTACCCCTTTTACTGCGCTTATGGCCGCCACAACGGGGCAAAATCGCATCATAAACAGAAGTGATGCTCGTCCCCGAGGCTCAAAACCGACACCATAAACCAGCGTCTACTTTACCTTTAATCGGGGTGAAGTAAATATTTTACTTATAATGTTATGGCCGCAGCCCTCGAGGCTCAAAACCGACACCATAAACCACCGTCTAACCTCTTTTCAATGTGCTGAAACCAGCAACCCCTCACTACTGTACTTATGGCCGCATCACCGGAACACGGCCGTATCATAAACCAAAACCTACGGACGTGTTTCGCATTTACGCGTTGCTAGCGCTTAACCGACACCGTAAGCCAGTATCTGCTTAACCTTAATTCTGTACTAATTTTATGACCGCATCAACGAGGGCTTATATCCGACACCATAACCCACTTCAAAACCTCTATTCAATGTACTGGACTTATGGCCGCGTCTCCAAAGATTCTAATGTATTATTGCTACAAAAGCCAGTCTTAGACAAAGTTAAATGTGGAAGGTAAAGTGGGCTGCAACTAGCTCAACGTAGTATATTATTAGTTTCTTGGTAGAAGCAGTTTATGTAACACACTGGAATTCAGCCTCAACTTCTGTTGTTAGTATCTTGCGCCGAAAACCAGACACCGACAAATTTAATGTGAAAATACGTGTAACTCAGCGAACAGATTAATTTGGAAAGCCCAATATGCACATTTGGTATTTATAATACAACAGGCTGTGCTTACCTTTTTGTATGGACCGGTCCTTTCTGTTCGCCTCGCCCCACGATCTCACCACAGGCCAAATCTGCACCTCCTCAGCACACCAAAGATCCGGGTCACCAGGCACCAAGTTGTTAAAATCTCCCAGTTCTTTTAATCTTTGGGCTGAAGGAAGGACAATACGCGGTGTATAAATGCTCAATCAACAATATTTTATTTTCATATAATTCAACACTTAAGAGCATAAGAACCATCATGATGGGGAGACCTGCCTGCAGAGGGTCACAGCAAGTCTCAAAATGGTGACGGGTTACTCAGCTTCTTATAGCCCCTAGTAGCCCCCTCCTAGTCATAAAAACCTAAACATTCACATTCTTTCTCTTTTACGGTGCCTAAGTTATGACCTCGGCTCCCTGTCTTTCTGCTCTCTGTAAAGGTGGGGGTATGGAATGTGGTCGTCTCTTCTGCTATCAGAACAAGGTCTCCTGCACACAACATTCTCTTCATGATTCAGCAGTATGAAATGTCAAGAAACAGTGTAACACATTCAACAGTGTTGAGTAATGCAGGTCAATCCAATAGATCTAATGATTTTCACACTCTTTTAGGTCAGAAGTATAATGCAAACTAAAACTACATACTGATCACACACTCTATATTAAGGGGTATAATATGATCTACAGCAGTATCATAATTCAACTACTTTGATTACAGATATAAGGTAACATATGATAACAGAATAATCTCACACTACAAAGGACAGAGCCCCCCAACACCTGACAGCAGCCTCAAACTCGCAGAGGAGCTCAACACCTTTGGTCGGTTTAAGACTACTTCTCCTCTGCACCCCCTTCCCCCCATATCCCCCTTTCCTTTACCCAGGTCACCCCACCTCTTTCTCCAAGAACTTGAGATCAGGAGACTGAGGCTACGTCCACACTAAGGCTACGTTCACACTGCAGGTCTTAATGCTCACTTCCGAATTTTTGATCAAATCTGACTTTTTTGTCTGCTTGTTCACACTACAAATAAAATGCGACTAGTGTGAACCCTCAAAGCGGCCCGCATGCGCAAAAGAAGATGTCACACACAACGCGCTCTGTTTAGACCCAGAGTAAACAATATTGTTTGACTTCGGACTTTACGTTTCCAAATTTTTGCTTTAAGTTATTTTGTTATTTACATAATAATGTAAATAACCTAATAATGATCCTTATTGCTGTTTTAGAGGAGCGGTGCTTCAAAGGATAATCTGCAGATTTCTGTCAGAATCTGCAGATTATACAGTACAAATAAAAAGTTCACGTTTCTCCAACGTTGTCTTCCCAACAGTTTCACTGACATCGACACTGGATGGCCAGGAAGCGTTCACGATCGTTTCTCTGGCGCTGATAATTGGCGTCTGTCTTGTGTCAGTGACGTAAAAGACGGATTTACCATCAAACAGCAGTCGCTTTCTAAAACATCGGATATGTATCGGATTCAGCAATATGTCTGTGAAGGTTCTCAGTCATCCAGGTCATCGTAGTCAAAGGAGTTTGCAAAGAAAAGCGTCTGGACTTCTTTGAGTTGCTTGAAGACGTTTCACCTCTCATCCGAGAAGCTTCTTCAGTTCTAAGGTCAAATGGCCAAGTCAGCAAAGAGGCACAGAAAAGAAGATCAGACACCAGCGAGGGAGGATAAGAAAGACAGACGCAACAACATTGTCATCCCCTATGTAGCCGGTGTATCAGAGAAACTCAGGAGAGTTTTCTCCAAGCACGACATCCCAGTGTACTTCAGACCCAGCAACACACTCAGACACAAACTGGTTCACCCGAAAGACAAAACTCCAAAACACAGACTGAACAACGTGGTGTATGCTGTACAGTGCAGTGAGGAATGCCCGGACCTCTACATTGGAGAGACCAAACAGCCACTTCACAAGCGCATGGCATAACATAGAAGAGCCACCTCCACAGGACAAGACTCAGCAGTCCACCTGCATCTTAAGGATAAAGGTCACTCTTTCGAGGATGCCAATGTTCACATATTGGACAGAGAGGACAGATGGTTTGAAAGAGGAGTGAAAGAGGCCACTGTGAGCGACCATCTTTGAACAGAGGTGGTGGTTTACGACACCAACTGTCTGCCATCTATAATCCAGTTTTGAGTTCCCTCCCCAGACGCCTTAACGCCCATTCACATCCTGGGCCATCTGACCTCAGGAAATCACATGATAGGGTGGGGCCAGGTTTCACAATGAGCTCACCCGAAACCCTGGCTCATTAGGTACCACACCCGCTTTCACACCTTGTCGCATGTGATTAGAGGATCACCAGGGGGTCCTTTGTCCCTCCTTGGGGGGATACTCCCACTGGGTTTAAATCTGGGACTCTCGGCCATTTGACCTTAGAACTGAAGAAGCTTCTCGGATGAGAGGTGAAATGTCTTCAAGCAACTCAAAGAAGTCCAGACGCTTTTCTTTGCAAACTCCTTTGACTGTATCGGATTCAGTACCACATACGAAAGTGACCCAGATCGGATTTGAAAATATCGGATTTGTGCCGTTCACACTGTCATACCATGATTGGATATGGGTCGCAGAGGGTCAAAAAAGTCGGATTTGATGCGCTTTCGCCTGCAGTGTGAACGTAGCCTAATACATTTTCATTTGAAAAGGCATAGTTTTCTCTCCGTTTTGGCCTCCTGTCCACACTGAGACGGCGCTTTCCTCAAGGAAAAACGCAGCGTTTTGAAAACTTTCTCGAAAACGCATACATTTCAAAACGCAGCTGTCCCGTCGCAGTGTGGACACACGAAAACACAGCCTTTCTAAAACGATAACGTATTTTAGTCATGTGATGCAGTCATGTGACTAATTAAACAAAGTTGGCGGAGGGCATTATACAGCAGTTGTTTTGATTGTTCTCAATTTTGACAGCCCTAAAAAAGATTAATATCAGTTTGTATGTGCTCCAGACAGCTTTTCTTCAAATTCTTTAATTCTCACTCACTTTTGCGCATGCTCAGGACTGGAACGTAAGCGTTTTCATCCGTTTCAATGTGGACGCACAACTCTGTGAAAATGACTGAAAACGCTAGTGTGGACGCGGAGCATTTTCAGATGAAAACGCAGTTTTCAAATCTATCCTGGCTAGTGTGGACGTAGCCTGAGAATGATGAATCCCAGGAGAGCTGCTGGTCCCAACAGCATCCCAGGGGTTGTGGTTGAACCCTGTGCAACCAACTGGCAGGGATCTTCACGAGGCTGTTCAGCTTCTCCCTGACACACACCACCGTTCCCACCTGTCTGAAGGCCTCCACCATCATTCCCATCCCGAAAAAGACTGATATAGATAACCTCAATGTCTACAGACCTATAGCCCTCATGGCATGAAGTTTCTTGAGTGAAGAGTGTCTCAGTAGACAGTCTCTGATGTGTCTCAGCATATGAGAGACCACCGTCCTCCCTCGACCTCCACCAGTTTAATTTGAGAGCAAACAGGTCCCATGGATGCCATGACTATCACCCTTCACAGAGCGCTGAGCCACCTGGAGAACAGGATGAGCTACGTGAGGATGCTCTTTGTAGACTACAGCTCAGTGTTCAACATCATAATCCAAGATATCCTCACCACCAGACTGGACCACCTTCAGATCCCCCCTTCCACTGGCTCCTGGATCAAAGACTTCCTAACCAACTTGCCTTAATCAGGTTTCTGGCCAACCAGATATAACCACCGATATCACCTAGATCCACAACACCAACGCCCTGGTAAAGAAGGCCCAAAAGTGGCTGCACTTCCTCCAATTCAATTCAATTCAATTCAATTCAATTTTATTTATGTAGCGCCAAATCACAACAAAAGTCACCTCAAGGCGCTTCATAGGTACAGAGAAAAACCCAACAATCATATGACTCCCTATGAGCAAGCACTTTGGCGACAGTGGGAAGGAAAAACTCCCTTTTAACAGGAAGAAACCTCCGGCAGAACCAGGCTCAGGGAGGGGCGGGGCCATCTGCTGTGATTGGTTGGGGTGAGAGAAGGAAAACAGGATAAAGACATGCTGTGGAAGAGAGACAGAGATTAATAACAGATATGATTCGATGCAGAGAGGTCTATTAGCACATAGTGAGTGAGAAAGGTGACTGGAAGGGAAAAACTCAATGCATCACCCTCCGTGTCCTGAGGAAGAATAATCTGGACTGGAAACTGCTTCTACGGCTCCTCAGTGGAGAGCGTGCTTGGTGTTTTTTGTAGGGCCCACTACTGGGCCCTGCATCCAAACACCAAGCTCAGTTGGCTGCCCAGCCTGAAGCTCAGTTAGCTGCCCAGCCACAAGCCCAGTCATCCTTTCTTTCACTAGCTCAGTCTTCTGTGTCCCCGCTAGTGCAGTCATCTACTCCACCACCTACTCCAACTTTACCACTGTTATCATCTCAACCTTTACTTCATTTGCCCTCAGCTCAGCCACCTATTCAGCCATCATCTTCACCTACTCCTCCTGTACAACAATCAATTCAATCAATTCAATTCAATCAATCAATCAATTCAACCTGAAAGAAACTGTTTTTCGTCCGTTCATTCCAAGCAGAGAGACAAACCAAATAATAATGTAATCATTCCTCAAAAGCTGGCCAGTTCAGAGACTGTGACGCACTCCAGGGCCTCCCCAGAGGCTGAGTTTCAGCTCTCAGCCCACTCTGGACCCCTGGAGGCTAAGAACCCAGCTGAGGACTGCACCTGGCTGTTGCTGCCTGAGCAGGATCAGTGCTCCGCGCAGCTGCAGTCTGCTATGTGTTTGCCAGAGGCCCGCGCACCTGCTGCTTCTGTTTTTTCCCTGCCAGAGGCCGACGAGCCTGCTGGTTCAGCCCTATGTGTGCCAGGGGCCCCTGTGCCTGCTGGTTCTGTGACGGTTTCCGTTGGGGGTTCTGGAGAGCCTGGCCAGCCCGTCCTCGTCTCTGCTGGAGGGTCAGAGGGACCTCTTCAGCCTCCTGTCTCTGCTGGAGGGTCCGAGGGGGTGCTTCAGCCTCCTGTCTCCGCTGGAGGGTCCGAGTCTTCATCCTCGTCTGGTCCAGCTTCAGCGTCTTCCTCCTCGTCTGGTCCAGGTTCAGCATCAGGTTTGGCTTCAGATGTAGCTGCATCCGCGTCCTCATCCTCGGCTGGTACTGCTGCTGCCACGCCGCCATCCAGTCCGCGTCTGGCGCCCCAACGTCGCTGGCCATCTTCTAGGCCGCTGGCAGGACATCTTCGCCATCGTGGACGCCATCGTGGACGCCCTCCGGACCGGCGTCGCTGCCGCCTTCCGCGTGGCTGGCCTCCGGACCCGCTCTGTCGCCGCCGCCGCCTTCCGCGTGGCCGGCCTCCGGTGTGTGTGATTTTGTCTTAGACATCCCATTTGAATCACTGGAGCTTCTTTTTGTTTGGTTTTGGTCCCTCTGTCCTGGACCCCCCACCGCCCGCCCAGGGTTGGTTGTTTGTTTTTGTTTTGGGCTGTCTGGTGCCAGCCCTTGGAGGGGGGTACTGTCATGGTGTTGGGTCGTTGACCCAGCGTTTTGTGTTTAATATGATTGTCTTCTGTTCTAGTTTATTCTGATGTTGGTATTCTGTGCCCTTGTGCCCTGTTCGTGTTGTGGATTTTTATTTTGAAGGTCTGTGTTTGTTGTCACTGTGTTCAGCTTGTATCGTCAGGTCGTCTTGTGTATTAGAATCAGCTGTGCTCCTACCTGTGTGTGTGTGTGTTCCTTGTCGGCTTATCTGCGTTCCATGGTGTCCTATTTGTTAGTCTGCGTCGCTCCGCCTTTCACCCCGTTTCATGATGGTTTCAAGTTTGCTCTTTAGTTTTTCCCAGTTTAGGTTTCCTTCAGTAATTTCTCATGCTTCGTTGCCTGTTTTTGCCACTGCCACTTTGTAAATGAACATCACACACTTCATCAGTCTGCTGCCTGCATTTTGGGTCCTTTTCCTCCAACACCACACGGCTCGCCCCGGCAGCCGTGACAAATTGTGTTAAAATGTACAAAACAATGATGTCATGTTTTGTGACGAGGACCCAGGCACAGAGAGACTTGATGAATTTAAGAATCTTATGATTTAATAAAGAAATTTGCAGACTTGCACAGAGATGGTAAAATTATGATGACTGATCAATCAATCTTTATTTATAAAGCACTTTTCATACAGAAATGTAGCAGATTTGTATAAGCAAATCTGAGAGATAAGAAGGCCCAAGACCATTAAGACATTTAAAAACCAATAAAAGAACTTTAAAACCGATCCTGAAACACACGGGGAGCCAATGCTGCGATTCTAAAACCGGTGTAATGTGGGCCCGCCCTCTGGTCTTCGTCAGCACACGAGCTGCAGAGTTTTGTAAAAGTTGTAAAGGTGAAATATTCTTTTTGGGGAGACCAGAGAGCAGGGCATTACAGTAATCAATGCGATTGGTAATAAAAGCATGCATCAGCATCTCTGTGTTGGCCCGAGAGAGAATAGGGCGGACTCTGGCTATATTTTTTAGATGATAAAATCCAATTTTGGTTACATGTTTAATATGTGGGATAAAACCAAGCTCAGAGTCAAAAATAACACCCAGGTTAAAAAGGGCATCCATTGGTCTGGTGTCATCAGGAGACACGGAGATGTACAGCTGAGTGTCATCAGCGTAACTGTGGAAGTTCACTCCATGCCTCCTGATCACACCGCCAAGAGGGCGCATATACAAATTAAAAAGTACAGGGCCTAAAACCGACCCTTGGGGCACACCACATGTCATTTTATGGATCTTAGAGGAGCATGTATCCATACTCACCATAAAAGTTCTGTCTGAGAGATAGGAAGTGAACCAGTTGTGTACAGCACCAGAGAGGTCCACCATGTGTTTCAGTCTGTTTAAAAGAATAGCGTGGTCAAAGGCTGCGCTTAGATCCAGTAGCACCAGGACTGAGAGCTTTTGGGCGTCCCAGTTACATCTAAGATCATTTAAAACCTTTAGGAGAGCGGTCTCTATGCTGTGGTTCACCCTAAATCCAGACTGAAATATCTCCAGGATCTGTCTATCATTCAAAAAATCATTAATCTGAGTAAAAACAAGTTTTTCTAAAATTTTACTTAAAAATGGTAAGTTGGATACAGGTCTGTAGTTATTAAAATCATTACAATCCAAATTGCTCTTCTTCAGAAGGGGCCTCACCACCGCCGTTTTAAAGGCAGCAGGGAAGACACCCAACTGAAGAGAGCAATTCATCATGTATAAAAGCTCAGCTTCAAGAAATCCATAAAGTGTTTTAAAAAGTGAAGAGGGGAATGGATCTAAAAGACATGTGGTGGGTCTCACTGTGGAGAAAACTTTCTTAAGGTTCTCAGCATTAACTAGGACAAAGCTGTCCAGTGTCTCCTCAGGTACAATCGAGCCCTCAGATGTGTTTAAAATCATGACACGAGAAGATAAAATATCACATCTGATGGTGTTGATTTTTCCCCTGAAGTGGTCTGCAAACTGCTCACAGAGTGAGTCTGTGGGGTTCTTTGGGAGCTGTTAAAATCAGGGTTAAATAAATGATCTATGGTGGAGGAGAGGACCTTGGGATTATTTTTGTTATTACTGATTATTTTGGCGAAGTATGAATTTCTTGGCAGCACGGTGGTTAGTACTGTTACCGCACAGCAAGAAGGTCCTGAGTTCAATTCCACCATCAGGCCGGGGTCTTTCTGTGTGGAGTTTGCATGTTCTCCCCATGTTTGCGTGGGTTCCCTCCGGGTACTCCGGCTTCCTCCCACCGTCCAAAGACATGCAGTTTGTGGGGATAGGTTAATTGGATAATCCAAAATTGCCACTAGGTGTGAATGTGAGTGTGAATGGTTGTCTGTCCCTGTGTGTTAGCCCTGCGACAGACTGGCGACCTGTTCAGGGTGTACCCCGCCTCTCGCCCTATGACAGCTGGGATAGGCTCCAGCGCCCCCACGACCCTGAGAAGGATAAGCGAATGGATGGATGGATGAATTTCTTGAATTCCTTAGTGTATTATTGTACATTTTAAGTTGCTCGCAAAGTATTTGATGGTTGATTGCATTTTTATTTTTCCTCCATCTCCTTTCTGCTGCCCTGCAATTTCTGACTGATAATGGAGATGAAGACAACAGATGATGAGGACAGGGAGGAACAGGGGTTTAAATGCACCAAGGAGACAGTCAGAGGGAACTCAGGACAACTGGAGACATTTAAGGATGCAGGGACTGACAGAGACAGGGAAGAAGTCTCATCGTTACGAGTAAAGTTTATCTTGCCTGGCTGGGCAGCTTTCTGGGTGCTCAGCACCCAGCATAACTTTGCCAACATGTAGCCAACAGTAATGTTTTAATGTTCTTCATTATTCAATATTTGCACATAAATAAGTGACATATTATTCAGTACTTACTTTTAAAAGTTTACTCTTCGGCTGCCCCTCTTCCGCCATTTTTTTCGGCAAAATTACCCATCGCCACGCTATGAAGTCTGAGATATGTTGGGCCATGAAGGATACATGGACCAATCCTTAAAATTAAGGGAAATGAAGGATGCATTTGAGGCTGCATTTCGAGCAGCCTTTTAACTGGGACAACCTTCGTCACGTCACTGTGACGTAATTGACCTTAAAATGTGGCCTTTAAGGCTGCAGACCCTGAATTGGGATACAGCCACCGTTGCACTTTGCTGCCATGTTAGGGTCCACTTGTCAAAGGAAAAAGTCGTAAAATCAGTGCAAAGTTGCTATGACAGATTATCTTTGTCCTGTGACGAAATATTTGAAGAGGGCTCACTGAATAGTTGATTATGAAAATGGTGTGATCATATACCATGGCTTTCACAGTCATCAGATATCAACCAAGAGCATTTTAGGCTTTAAACTTTTCAGTCAGGGAGTGAAACTTGAGTTTATGAGTCGCACTTAACAACGTTATTTGTCTGTCATAACAGATAGATAATAGCTCTGTTAGTGTTTCCAAATCACTCCCAGGAAACACTGAAGCTGTTGCGGAGGCATGTGTGGTACAAATACTTCACAAACCTGTGTTTGCCACCTGCTTGTACAAATCGCTTCTTTGGTTCTGGTCTGTTATGTGTTTCTACATAGTTGTGTCTTCTGAGCTTGTTGGCAGAGAATGCTATTTGTGTGTAACTTAATAAAAATATATATAAAACATATTTCTCTTTCCCATAACAGTAGAATTATAGACACTGACTGCTCACCAGACCTAAAGGCGACCAGATCTAGAGGCCACGTCCATTAGTAAAGAGCAGAGAGAGCACCTGGAGGAAGTCCAGGCCATACACGGGTAAATGTGTAGTAAATGGAAGTGCAGTAAACCTGCCTAGTATGATATTAAAAATATGATACACTTACTACTTCATATATCTCACATCATTTGTAAGGAGCCACCGAAAGCGCACGATCTGATATCGTCGTGTTGGTGTTGTTCCCAGATCATCATACTAAATGTTGTTCCAGGATCAACATTGCAAGTGACCAATCAGAATGTTGTGATGTCATAGTTTTGCGACTTCGGGAAAAACTGCCGTAAAACAAAAAACTGTACTTAAGCTGCGAGAAAACGCCTCTGTCCGCCGATCAACGGACCCTGACCCTAATCCTAACCCTAACCCTTTAATAAACGGTAAGCAGAATTGATATTGTCCTTACAACATTGGAATTTCATAAATGCACGAATGGGTTGGCGCGCAAAAGAATAACATCACAACAATGTGATTGGTGACTTGCAATGTGGAACAACATTTTCATGATGATCTGGGAACAACACCAACACGACGATATCAGATCATCCCACCGAAAGCACCACCAGGCACTGCTGACCTGAAGGCGCGTGGATACCTTCTGTGCGTGAGCGAGGGCAGCGACTTGGCTGAGCAGCTCCTGTGGCGATTTGGTGAAGACCATACGTCTTACCCAGCCTGCTGACGATGTGCAGGGGCATCTGGATTTATAACACGAATTGCTAGTATTGCTATAACTTACTGTAAACATAAAAGAAATGCCCCGTGTTGTTGTTTTGGTGACACAACTTCTGTCGACAGATGATTGGTAGTCTACAGTGGGATTAAGCACTCCTATTGGGCCAGAGTCTACAGTGTCTACAGTCACCGTAGACTTTGCGCTACTGTAGACTCGATCTCTGCCTACAAATTTGAAATTTGTTGTTTTTTTAAGATGACACAGTGAACGAGATTTGTATCTCTATGTGTTTACAGCAAGTAAACTTCATGCAAGTAACAAGAACACTAACTGTGTTAGCTGGAGAGGAAACGCTAAATAAAGTTTGTTGTAGCCACATTGGCTAATTAACAATAATAATTGACTTTAAGGGTTGGATCTTGTTGATCTTGATTTAAAATAACATTTGCATAGAAAAAAACTTAAAAACTTTTTAAATAGGTATCTTACTTCTCTCTGCAGGGTTTTCTCTGACCATTATACTGAACTTGCACAGCTAAAACTATGTCCGTGTTCTTACGTGTGTCTATATGTGTGTGTGTATATGTACTGAGGATCTGAACAGCATTCACAGCAATTTACTTTTTGGACCAGGAAGCAGGATTCATCACGTCGTCACATGAAGACCGGATGGAGGGAGCGGGAAATGTGGACTTTGGCACCTTGGCCTCAATCCCATCTCTCTCCTTCACCAGGCTCACTAGAGAAGCGGTTTCAGCCTCTGTTCATGCTTCCAGGAGGTTGCGGTGATATAATAGAATGGCTCCTCCCTTGTCCAGTTGTACCACTTTATAGTCAACTTCCCCACTCGCTACGTGATCACCAAGGGTCCTTTCCACTTTCGTGACCTTGAGCTGGAAGAAAAGAGTAATGCAAGGACTTTGCCTCCCAGTGAAAAGTCTAGAGACTTTCAACTTGCTTCTTGGGATTACAAATCTCTGTACCTGGGAGCTGAGATCAGTTTATCCTCAGGTTTTCACTTACCCAGTCTAACGATTTCAGTCCAATCGTTAGACTGGGTAAGTGGCCCAAGCCCTCAACCCGAAGCTTCCCACTGACGTGGACCCACAATAGTTCTCCTAAAGTAGAGGAGTAATCCCTTTTGAAGTCTCGTTTGGATTTCAGCTGCCTCTGATTCCTCTTAGCAAACATCCTGTCAGTTTCTGTAGGAAGATCTGGAGGCAGAGTGGAGCAGGGGCCTGTTCTTCGTACCTCGCTTACTACATCCAAGATCAAATGACACATCCAAGATCAAATCATCGCGCTAACTTTGAGCTCGCTAATCCGGTTCTCCGAACACACCTGTTGTTGACGATTAGTATAGCTGGATGAAGTAATCTGAGATCACTGGGTGGCTTAAAAGGGGCTACGCATCGATAGTAGAAACATTGATCGGCAACCCTGTGATTGGTCGGCGAAGATGTCGAAGGAGCGCGCTCAGTATTTCACGGCAGCAGAGCAAGAACTCTTGATTGAGGGATTTCAGGAGTTTCAGAGTTTAATTAAAACGCAGGGGAACACTGCAAAGGCTGCAAAAGCAAGGAGAGAGGGCTGGCAGAAAGTTGCTGACAAATTAAACTCGTAAGTGATCCATGATATCACACTATATCATGTGATATTATATTATACCACATTATATTATATTACATCATATCCTCTTTCACATTAGAGCCACAACAGGACCCACTAGAACATGGGAACAAGTAAAAGTGAAATACAAAAATACATAAGCAGGGTGCACCTTTAAGACCAATTGTCTGCATGATCAACTCGGTCACCTATAACATCTCCAAGTTTCTGGCTTCGATCCTCAACCTGCTGGTGGGCAGCTCTGAACACCACATCCAGAACACCCTGGATTTTGTTGAGAAGGTGAGAGATGTCATTATGGAGGCAGATGAAACCATGGTCTCGTACCACGTTACATCTCTCTTCACTTGCATCCCAGTCACGGAAGCGTTGGAGGTAGTCCGTAAGAGATTACAGGATGACACCAACCTCAGCAACAGGACCACTCTCAGCATCGACCAAGTGTGTTTGAACTGTGTCTTCATTCCACCTACTTCACATACAAGGGTCAGTTCTACAGGCAGAAACATGGGTGTGCCATGGGCTCCCCAGTTTCACCCATCGTGGCCAATTTGTACATGGAAGAAGTGGAAAAGAGGGCGTTGCTATCCTACCCTGGAACACCACCAAGCCATTGGTTCAGATATGTGGATGACACCTGGGTGAAAATCAAATCTCAGGACGTACTACACTTCACGGATCACATTAACTCGGTGGACCGACACATCAAATTCACCAGGGAGGATATGAAAAGTGGCAGGTTAGCCTTCTTAGACTGTGAGATTTCCATCAGTAATGGGGGACATCTAAAAGCTGACGTGTACCGTAAACCTACGCATACGGATCAGTATCTAAGGTTTGACTCTCATCATCCACTGGAGCACAAACTGGGTGTCATCAGGACGCTACAACACAGAGCGAACACCATCCCCACAGACACAGCGGCCAGGGAGGCAGAAGAACAGCACATCAAGAAGGCCCTGAGTAAATGTGGTTATCCCAGCTGGACTTTTGTCAAAGCTGGGAAGGCACCCAAAGAAAGCTCCAGCCGATCCAGGAGAGAAGGACAACCGCTGCCCAGGCGAAAACCTGTGGTGATCCCATATGTGTCAGGAGTATCGGAGCAGTTGAGACGCATTTTTTTGAAACACCGGGTCTCTGTGGCTTTTAAACCCCAAAACACGCTGCGCCAAAAACTGGTCCACCCCAAGGATCGGGTCCCCCGACACAAACAGAGTAACATAGTGTACACTGTTAAGTGCCAGGAGGATTGCCAGGACTTATACATCGGGGAAACCAAACAACCTCTGGCGAAGCGGATGGCACAACACAGAAGAGCTACCTCGTCAGGCCAGGACTCTGCAGTCTATTTACACCTACAGGCCAGTGGACACTCTTTCAAGGATGAGGATGTACACATCCTGGACAGGGAAGAACGCTGGTTTGAGCGCGGAGTCAAGGAGGCCATTTACGTGAAAAGGGAAAGACCATCTCTGAATCGAGGAGGGGGCCTAAGGGTACATCTGTCACCATCTTACAATGCTGCGATTGCAGCCATTCCCCAACTCTCTGTGAATGGGACTCATGGCCATTGATCAGTGTTCTTTGATCAGTGGGTTTTGGTCAGTGATTGTTGATCAATGGTCATGGGAATTTGCATAATTATGATTAAGGAACTGACCTCACAGCCCATTGTTCCTTCAGTGGGCTGGTTTCAGTCATTATGCAAATGTCCTGTTTATAAGGTTTGGGGAAACCTGCAGTCAGCTGAGACTGAAGAAGTCACTTGGATGAGTGACGAAACGTTTCTCCCACAAAACGCTACGTCCAGATGAACAGATTCAACTTTTGGAGATAAAAGTGAAATATAAGAATATTCTACAGAATGGTAATATTTATCACTTATATTGCTTTTAGTCTATGACAAGAGACCCTGAAATAATCTGTTTGTTTATAACAGCAACCAAGAAAAGGGCGGAGCAAATAAAGACAGGTGGTGGTCCTGCACCCCCTCGTCACACCCCTTTTTGTACTGTGACATTTATTGACATTGTGGGTTTTTTGTGTGTAGTTTGACATAACACTCCATCACTTTTACCTGTTCCCATGCAAGGGGTGACTGAAGTATGCACAGTAAGTCGGGAGTAAGTATATATACATATATATATATATATATATATATATATATATATATATATATATATATATATATATATATATATATAGAGAGAGAGAGAGAGAGAGAAAGTAAATAATACCCTGACGGGAGAATCGATATCTCTCCATGAGCACACCGTCGCGCTGAGCTAAAGGATCCTGTCTATCCCGCAATATACGCTAAATTCTGTAAACTCTCCTTATCAATCTTGCACCTTCCTTGCTCGCGTACAAACGGACAGGACATGGCTGCGACAGACTTCCCAAATCCACCTTCGCTTTCATAGCCGTGGTCTCTCATCTTGATTACACGAAGTAATTTACTATTACTACTCTAAAATATGAATTACATCTGACATGATCTACTACATGTAATAGAATGGTTAATAGTACATTTCCCTTTTTTTCGGAAATGACCTGTATGTATCTGTATGAAATCAATAAAAGAATCAAATACATTATCTTTAGTTACATTGATGATATTTATTTATGGTAAAACAGTGGCGAAATATCGCTCTTGCTTTCATATAACTGCAGCGGACATACCTGAGTGGCCGCGATCTAATCCTGTTTACATAAAGTAAGCCTGCTCCCAAGCAGGTTTACGCCCGAGCAGGTTCATCTGTTGCTATGACAGCAAGTCCCAGATGAGCTTCGGAGAACCGAACGATCCAAGATCACGCGACATCGTCAACATTCAAATCCGGCTAACTTACTTAGCGAGGTACGAAGAACGGACCCCAGGGCTCCCTTGGACAGTGGCTGATCTTGGAGGTTCCCAGACCCACCAAGGGTTTCTTCTGAAGACAGTTACCTCCTAGCAACAGTAGTCCTCCTAGGATACTGGACTAATTGCTTTTGAAGTCTCATTTGGATAACTTAGCAACTGTCTCCCCATTAATTGTGCCCTGTGTCACCGAGGTTATTAATTGATCTGTTGACTAGCAGGGACATGGACCCGAGGAATGTTCATTACTTTCAACATTGTCTTCTTCATCATGCCTCAGCTTCTCTCCTTCTTTTCAAGTCCGCTGGATTACTTTGAAACTTCTCTGGACCTTCATTCTCATAGCAGACCTACATTTTAAATTAATAACTAAAGTCCTAAAATTTAATTTTGTAGCCAGTGATGATTTATAAACAGGCCAGTAAAAACATGAAATTCCAACATAAATGCTCTAAAACTGTGCCGTTAGATGCTAATACTATAAAAGGGAATGACTCATTGGGTGTCAGTGGGTGCCTTTTACCCACTATGAAGGGGTTTGATTACATTAGACTTGCTGTACTTCTCCTTTTACTGATGTGTCACATATTCTTGGTTCTGTATTTTAGTCTCAGTGTTATAAAAAAAAATTGCAAATGTTTATTTTCAGGAACTGCTCAGCTGTAAGAGTTTTTATGCCCACTTTCACACATACACCATTTTACTTCCTCTCCTGCACTTCCACATTAGTTTCCTATTTACCTGAGTGAAGTTGCCCCCGTATGGGCAGAAATCTGTGCCATCAGAAACTGAATTTGAATAAGTTAAATTTGAATTTGAATTACTCGGATTGAATCTGAATTGTAACTTGAATGAAAGCTTTTGAAAACTGAATTTGAATTAGTCTAATTTGAAATTGAATTTATGGTTTGAAAATGAATTGATTTGCTTTGAAACTGCATTTTATCCTTTAAAAATTCAGCTCTCGAATAATTTCAGATTCACTTCTCACCATTCAGTTTCAGTTCTACAATTCAATTTCAGTTCCAAAATTCAGTTTTTTGGGACTTACATCCGGTTCAAGCGCAGATTAATAGAACTACAGACTGATAGCGTTACTGACGGAATCTACAGCGTCTTGAGCTGAATTAAGACTTCAGAAGTCATTCGTCATGTCGAATGACCAGCAGATAAACTCTCAGGTTGGTAATAAATGTATTACATGTATAAGAACAAGCGTCATGTTAACAAATGATAGCCGTACAGTAACCTTTATGCTTATTGTAGCTGCTAGCTAAAAACGCTAATTTAGCCTAGTTTGCCCTGGATTCAGCTTTGACAAACAAATATGATCGAAACTGTTTCTTTAGTAGAATTCCAAAGTTGTCATCTTGTACCCTGTCAGAGCCCTGTATGCTTGCAGGAGACCCCTACAGTGTTGGGTAAGGAAACATGCAAAACGCTGTCCAAACCTTTGTATTTGAGCTTTATTTATGTCTTACACAGCATCCCAACTCTTTAGCTAACTTAATAACTTTAGCTAAAGTGAATAGTTACAGTCTAATTCATTAGTGCAGCGTTTTATTTTATTACTTTACTATTTATTCACTATTTGGAAACAGCCCTTCCCTTCAACTCATCCATGGGCCTGTTTCTCCAACACTCCCATCTCCTGGTTTCCTGCATGTTTCCCTCTCACCCCAAACCCCCACACTTACACACACATATGAAGACAGAGAAAAGTATAATATACAAACGGATTGAAGTAGAAACGGGAGAGAATGAGAGAAGAAGAGGCAGCTGTGCAGCTTCAGCTTTGTGTCTTTTTCATTGTAGCTACAAACTGTTCCTTTTCAAACAGACATCATGTAATTCGTCATACCTGCTGGCCTCCAATTGCTAATGTTAAATCAGGATAAATCAACAATTGACACTGACTAATTACTATTGTATTAATATTATATTATTGTATATATTGTTTGGAGTTTAGTCTGTTACTGTAACTATTTTTAGCATTTCTTCTTGGAGGAGCTGTAACCCACATAATTAAGAAAGTATTCTTAATGTTTTAGGATACATGACCTGCCATTATCCACTGACACATCTGCTTACCTGTATCTTTTGCTTGTTTCTCCTTCTAGGAGCCATAATTAAATGTATTGAATTTTAATGATCACTGGGTTTTCATTTGTTTGGCTATGGTGATGTGTAACGAGAGTCACGTGGGACATTAAGAGGGCGTTGTCAGTCTGTCTTTCACTGGTTTGATTTTGACAGAGAGGAGGCTGGGTAGCTGTAGTTTTTGTTGACCGCAGCACAACGAGTTTCCCCTTGTTGCATTAGAGCTGTGATGTTTTAAGAGTTTGAATCGCGAGCTGATCACATTGCTCTGTAAACTTTTCAAGCACTTTAATAAACAAGCAAGCGATTCCACCTCTCGCATTATTGCGTACAGTTGACAGCGCATCAGGCAAATAGGCTCCACCCCCGGCCTCTAGCGACTGTGGAAGTCGCTACACTCCTCTCTTCTTTTCTCTTTTTTTAACTTTAAAAACGGGTTGTGTGTGAGACTTTAAATCAACAAAATATAAAATATACATTTTAAATTGTTATTGATCCCTTTACCCCGAGTCCTAAAGTGTATATTTATTTTCTTACTCTTCTTGTATTTATTGTTTGTTTACTTGCACTGCTGTAACTGGAGCCTCGTCGTCTCGTCTCTATATATGCTGGACTGTATGTAGCGGAGATGACAATAAAGTTTACTTTGACTTCAGCAGCGCGCAGGCGCACCGAGGGCTCTCGCGCTCACTTTTCGTGTATCGATTGATTAATTGATTATGCTTTATTCATCCCGAGGGAAATATAGAAAAGCATCGGTGCAAATTATAAGTCTGTATCATAATGTCTGCTGTTTTCGTGTTTGTTGGTTTGTTTTTATTTTGTTTTATTTTGCGAGTTGGTTATTAGATGTTGCTCCAGCCAGCCAGAGACTCCTCCGCCGCCCCGCCCTCTCCTCCCTGTGCCGCAAGCAGCAGGTGCACCTCGCAAACGGAGGGCGCCCTTACTCCCAGCAAATGGGCGATAGAAAACCGATCGGTGCCTATGACATTCCCAAAATGCGCTGGCATGATGTCGGGGCAGCATGAGTACGAGCAATTTTTTTTTTTTTTTGCCGATGCCCGTGATGCCGCCCCCACCACGATGCCGCCCCGGGCAACCGCCCGTGTCGCCCGTATCTAAAACCGCTACTGACGCCAATGATGTAGAAGTCTCAAAAACTCACACATGTATCAAATACGATACGCCCGGCTTTAAAGGGTTAAAAAAAAACCCCAAAAACAACAGGTAACGTATAATATTTAAAATAAACTATACATTCTGTCAGAGAAAAAAACTGGCAGAATACAAAACTATCAGAATAATGTTGCCAAACTAAATACATGGACCTGTCGAGCCTCTCAAGTTTAACACAATGACTCCAAAATAATAGCTAGTTTATCATAAACCAGCACAAACGTAGCACAGTGGACTTGTTATCTGCAGCTATCTTCTGCAAGAGGTCTCCAGCTTCTTTATCCCATCTTTTCTTCTGTTGTAAATCTGCCTTTTACACTGAATGCCGTATATGATACACATTCAGAAAAGAAAGATTTCAACACACTAACACTGACATTTTATAGTAAAATATGTGCCTGCAGCAAAGTCAAATGTACAGAAAACTGACTGACTGATGCTTGTCAGTGACCCAGCTGTGTGTTCCACAGTGTTTGGAGAGGAACCTGCCTGAACCTGCCTGGGTATCATTGACTTGGTGACATTTTGTACGCGTACACACACACACACACACAAGGTGACTCTCCATGGTATCATTCTGTATGCTCAGTGTGGTTTTTGTTATTTTTTTTAATCAACACACACATCTGATAAATGTATGGTTACAGCTGTCCTCTTATCAGACAGTATGTGTGTCTGTTAACAGGGTGCATGTATGTGAGTTGTGTAGAAGTCTTCTGTAAACTGTAGCTACAGAAAATGTCTAGTTTCTTTAAACAACTAACTGGGGTGTGTAAAAACTGGTTTAAAAGTTAGACAGTCGATAATAAATTAAAAAATAACTAAACTATAACTGAACAAAGCCATAAAAAGGCACCTGTACACAGCAACCTCGTGTCAAACTCCACCCAATCAAAGATCCACACAAGATGTGCATTGTTGGCCCAAATCAAATTCAGTTGAAAAGGCGTTCCCAGAGCCTATGGAAACTTTGGAACCCTTCATCGGCAAAGTAAACAGGGGGCGGAGAAAACAAAGGTGTGGCTCCCTTAGAGGGTAAAGTAAGTCCCCCAATGTCATGGTTACATGTTCATTCCTAGTCTAGCCTTTACAGCAAAATTCCTAAAGCGCCAGCAGGAATTTCTCAGGAGAATTACATCTTTTTTTTTCTCTCATTATCTGAAGAAGAAAAAAATCCAAATTTGTGGAGGCTGAATGATAAGATGAAACAAAGGTCTGTACACTATTTAAGTGCTATTTTCGGTTTTCATGTGCATAATCTCAATGCCTTTTCTCTCCTCTTAGGCAGGAAATGGCCGCTGATCGGAGCAGAAGTTGGTTTAGGATATCGGGGACTCAGTATTTCGCCATTATTCTGGTAATTGGTGGTGTATTCTTCATTTACAGCATAAGGGAAATGACACCAGACTGGAACCCAAAAATGTGGATGCAAAATCAGTCGTCAGACTTGTGGATTTTCTTAGAACGGCACAGACAAAAAAAAATCTCTCTCCACTCTGTGGTTAATGACAGCTCATCTACACATCCTCAAACTGATAATGTGACATCGGCACCAGAAGTGAAGACAGAAACTGCAGTGGTCGCTCCTTATGTTTCTCCTGGACCATATTTAGTCGAATACCCTTATGAGTACAGCTTCATCATCAATGAGCCACAAAAATGTGAGCAGGAAAAACCTTTTGTGGTTCTGATGGTTCCCGTAGCACCCAACAATAGGCGAGACCGTGACATCATCCGCAGCACCTGGGGGAACGACAGGGTTGTGCAGGACAAAGTGGTGACACTCTTCTTTTTACTGGGGCTACACACGGGGCCGGGAGCAGAGCAGGTCCAGCAGCAGGTGCTTCAGGAGAGCAACAAGCATCACGACCTGATCCAGAGCAACTTTGTGGACTGCTACAAGAATCTCACCATTAAGACCATGGTAATGCTGGAGTGGCTGACTGCGCACTGCTCTGGTGCTTCTTATGCCATGAAGATTGACTCAGACATGTTTCTGAATATGCACAATCTTGTCACTATGCTTTTGAATGCTCAAAAAACAAACTACATGACTGGACTTGTGGCGCGATCGGGTACAGTACTGAGAGATCCACACTCTAAGTGGTACGTACCACCTGACATTTATGCACCAGCTGTGTACCCTGTCTATGCTCTGGGCCTGGGCTACATTATGTCTTTAGACCTCCCTAAAAAGCTCACTGAGGGATCCAGACATGTTAAAGCACTTTACATTGAGGATGTGTATTTAGGGCTTTTAATGCAACACCTGGGAATCTCTCCCACTGACCCCCCAAACGGTGATTACTTCCATGTTTTACCTTTGGCATATAATCGATGTCACTTCTCCCGTATAGTAGCCACCACAACTCATCCATCCACTGACCGTGTGCACATTTGGAAAGATTTTAAAAAACCCGGCCCGTACTGCTGATCTAAGAATGCTGCAATGATGCAAACAGAACACAAACAACGGCTGCATATCGGAACATTTTATAGTTCCTGTTTTAACTTCCCCTATCTCAAATGTTATTAAAATCTAATGTTACACTTTATATCTACACACAGTTCTACTCATTAAATGCAGTTTATTATTTGTACTATCCACGTAGCTAACATAACAAAATATGAAGGTAGCAAAAGAGAAAAAAAGAAAGAAAAAAGACACTTATACTTTTTAACAATGATGATGTTAACTGGATCAATGTAGGAAAAAAAAGACTCTACAGTCTAATGGACTTTAGTTAATGTGACTTTTGTCTCTTGTTTGGCAAATAAGTTACATTCTAAATACTCATGGAGAGACTCAGCACTGACCTGCACTGTGTAAAGTTTATGAATGAATAATTGCAATTATCTATAATATTATTGTATATGTCTTATAAACACAATATTGCTGATTTATTTTAAAATATATATAAATGTCAATATCATAAATGTCAATATATATATATATATATATATATATATATATATATATATATATATATATATATATATATATATATATATATATATATAAAACATGTATGTGTATACTATACACATACATATGTATGACTTTGGCCATAATTCTGAGACTCCCTCTTTATAAATAACAAATTAAAAGTCATGTCAGATCAGGCAGTCACGTCTGTTCTTACGATGTTATGAAGCCTGAGCATGTTATCGAGTTACAGACCGGCCTCTGTGGCTTCACATTGTATTAAAGGGACATTTTGTAACAGGTCAGTTTATGATATGATTTGTAGCTAGGAAGATGAAATCACATGATCAGAACAAATCACAAGAAAACTATAATAAGCATTAACTGTTGACGTTTGTTGGGGATACTGCTGTGGAGAAAATGAGTTCAGACATGAGTAGACCTGCACAGAAAAAAAAGCTGTTGTATTAGCATGAAAAACATATGCACATCTCATGTTAATTTGACACCACTGTATTTAGCTACCTAATGTTAAACCTACATAATTATGTAATTTGAATACTAATGTATTCTATTATATCTGATAAACTGGTATTTAACATGTTTGCAATTTATGAGATCTTGTTAATGTGGAACAACACTGGCGTTTGTCAATGTTACATGCATTTTGTAAATCCTTATATATCCTTATACTTGCTAAATATATCTAAGATATAAATTTTAAACATTATAAAAGCAGTAAGTAACCAAGTATCTATGTTTAAATACAACCCTAAAATGAGCAGCTAGAGAAGCCAGATTTTGGTCGTTGGTTTCTTTGTTGATTATGTTAGTTCCCTTTTGTTGTGCCAACGCCCTCCTTTGTCTTTTGTCAGAGCCTCCCTTTACCCTTTGTCAGAGCCTGTTCTGCCAGAGGTTTCTTCCTGTTAAAAGGCAGTTTTTGCTTCTCACTGCCAGGTGCTTGGTAATTTGGGGCCATTTTATTGATAGGGTTTTCTTACAATGTAAAGCACCTTAAAGAGACTGTTGTTGTGATTTGGTCCTATGTAAATAAATCTTGAATCGAATGTGAAGCATTCAGGGATTACATGATTATATACATGTTGGAAAAGCTTTTTTTGCTTGTTATGTTTTGTCTCTGACTATCACTTACAAAGACATAATAGTAGACGTGGTAACTGTCGTATAGTAGTGGTTACACTAAATCAAACACACAAACCCACACATGTGCAATTCTTCTTCTGACGAAGTTGTATTTTTGTATTTTCCTACTCAGTTGTATATGGTATTTGTATTTCTATTTTATTCTATTTCATATAGTATTTTATTTTATTTTATTGTATTTTATTTTATTGCATTCCAGTGTTTTCTAATTTCTGCTACATAACTTTGCACTTTTGCTGTAACAAAACAAATTTCCCACCTGTGGGACTAATAAAGGTCATCTTATCTTATCTTATCTTATCTTAAATGTTATGTTGGCAATGTTTAAGTCTCTGTTTAGAACTTCGGTTATTGAAGGCACTTTCATACTTTTATGAAATTGCTCAAAGTCCATTTTCCAGCAGGGTAATGTATAACTTTAAGTGGTTCGCTATGGTAACTATTTGTCTACAGTTATAACTTTTATGAAAACATGTTTTTCTAACATTACCACTTAACAGCTGCTTAGTCCACTCAGTATGTCTCTACAGCTACTTTATGTCATGCAGTTACTTTTCACCACTAAGTGTACTGTGAAGTAAGCCGTTCATGAAGGGACAGAAAAGTCATTTTGTAAAGCTTACACTGGTCAAATGTGATGGATGTAAAAATGAAAATCTTTGTGGTTTAGCGCAGACACGTTGTGTGTACTTTACATATTGCACAACTGAATACTGTGACAAAACCTGTTTAACCTCAGGATTAGTTGTGCACGTAATAAATAACCGATATCTGTTGTTAAGGAAATGTGTCCGGTATATGTATTTTTTCATGCATGTGTATATTTGTGTCAAAAAAAAAAATACTAAATCTTACGGCCTTGAATGTATTCTGTAATGTTTGTAATGTTTTTACTAAAATGCATCAACAACCTTTGGATTCATGGCTTTGAATATCCCTTTTCTTTTCAAGTAGAACAAGACTTTAAAACACAAATATAAACAAAGATAGCCACTAGTTATCTAAGCTTAAAACCTTTGATAAGTTCCTTCATTAAAACACAGCAAAATATGTTTTGCCTGAACGAGAGCTCAGTGTTTGGCCTCGTGTGTCAAACTAACTCGTGCCCCCGAGTTTGTCACTCCAATCTGTGGTTGCAAAAGGCTTAACTTGATAACACTGACTGATATGATCAGTTAGTGTGAAGACACGATGCTGTAAAATAAACTGTAACTTGTTGATGGTATACCACACAGTACCACAGGTGTGCTCACCTGCAGTAAACATCTTCATACATGAAATGGAGAAAATGTTTGGAGAATTCAGTCATAAGAATCTCTGAAGGTGTCTTTTCTCAAATGTAGCACGCAGCAAGACAAACTGTCACTGCTGGAAATATCTTGCTTGATCTGGGTGAGGCTTCTGCCAGACACAGACCTTGTACTTCTGGTGACCAGACTCCAACAAACTAAATACGGGCCAGAGTACATTACTAAAGTTAACATTAGACCTGTGGTGTCGCATTCAAGGTCGATAGAGTCAGAGTGTGCGACACACACTCAGTGATGCATGGAGTGAGGACCTAATTGCAGATAAAAAAAAAAGCCTTGGAACACACAGGAACAATAGGAAGTGAAAACTGAACTGGAAACCACTAGAAGGCATGGACGCTAGGAAACTCAGGGACAGCAAAGACTGAGAGGGTTATTAGGGAAGAGGAAACATTTGGGAACACAGCAGGAACAAATTAGACATAATGACACAAGGGGATGCAAAAAGGAACACAATGCATACGAGACAAGGGACTGTCAATATAAAGCAGGCAGCAGCACAAACACTGAGACTCAGACACGTTAACTTTACACTGAGACAAACATAAACATTCAAAATTCAAAAAGGCCATGAAACACTGGGTGAAAGAGCCAGAACCAGGACAGTAAAGTACTGTCAAGAGAAAAAAAAGTGGGATTCCTAGTTAGAAACATAATGTAGTGTAAGCCCTGTGACAGACAGGCGACCTGGCCAGGGTGGACCCCGCCTCTCGCCCTAAGACAGCTGGGATGGGCTCCAGCCCCCCTACCACCCTGAAAAAGGATAAGCAGAAGTGAATGGAAGGATGGATACTGTAGTATTGTCAGGATCTGTGTTGTGGATGAGAGAAGGAGGACCCAAACGCTGGACTCACAGGTAGGTAGTGTTACGAAATCAGTTTCGCCCCGGTTCTTTGATTCGTCGAGGGATCCAGAAACGGCACCGGAACCTCAGTAGTTATTTTTACAAAATCTTTATTCATCTTCATTCATCTTCATTTAAGCATGCACTTCTAGAAGGGAAGACAAGGCCGGTGTCCCTCTGTAAAGATCTTCACCCCTTTGTTAGTTCCACCCAGCTTTATAGGAGCGACCCCATCATACATCCCCATGTGTGCTGCAAACTCCGTATGTCTGTGTGTGTATGCACGAGCACGTGAGTGCCTCTGTGTGTGCGTACCCGCGTGTCTATGTGAGTGCATGTGAGTGAGTGTGTGTGCATACCTGGCATGTGAGTGCACGTGAGTGAGTGTGCATGTGGATGTGTGAGTGTATCAGTTAAAACACTGTGAGTGTATGTCTCTTCCTAGGGGCCATAAATACCATCTCCCCTCCAGACCACAGTTACCAAGTTAAATGTTGAGACCCCCACACAGGTATCCTCTGGGGAATTTCCACTCAGCATAAACTCTTCTTGTCTTACTTTCACAGTTCAACTGGGGAGGGTCTCCTAAGATCTACTCCTAAGTTCATGACACAGTCAGGCCTTTATTTATATCCAGGGCAGTGTCAGTGTCTCTACCATAATTCTACATTCTATCTTAACACATTTCTAAACTCTAAAACAAACTAAACATTCCTACATATGTAAACTCTAAAATAA
Organism: Oreochromis grahami; assembly: GCA_029532605.1. Taxonomy (NCBI): domain Eukaryota; kingdom Metazoa; phylum Chordata; class Actinopteri; order Cichliformes; family Cichlidae; genus Oreochromis; species Oreochromis grahami. The sequence continues at coordinate 80,155 of JAQSNX010001873.1, read as the reverse complement.
GCTAAACATTTCTACAGTAGGTGAAGGTTGGTATTTATTGCCGATGGAGTGAACAAACAGAACAGAGGTAGGAAATGGCTGGCTGGCTGGACGACTGACCGAATGACTGAAGGACTGACTGAAAGGCTGAATGGTTGGCTGACTGAACGCAGGCGTAAACAACAACATAACATCATACGAACATCAATGACACGACACTGGACTGGTTGAACTGAGGAACATAAATACACAGGCTGAGTGAGGAGTGATTAGAAACTGGTGAGTACACAGCTGAACATAATGAACTAATGATAAATGGGAAGAGGACTGAACATAATGCACATGGACCAAGGTTAACACAATAAAACAGGAAGTGAAACAGGCAGAAGATAAACAATGAGGACAAACTGAAAATACTGGGTCAACGACCCAGAAACCCTGACAGTACCCCCCCCCCTTCAAAGGCTGGCACCCGACGGCCGAAAGAAAAAACCAAGACAGGGCGGGCGGAGGGGGCCTAGGACGGAGGGACGGAGTCCAAAACAAAGACAGTTCTGGAGGGCGGGCGGAGGGGGCCTAGGACGGAGGGACGGAGTCCAAAACAAAGACAGTTCTGGTGGGCGGCCGGTGGCCGAGACGAGACGGTTCAGGAGGGCGGCCACGCGGCCGGCGGCGACGCTGGAGGTAATCCGGTGGGCGGCCGCGAGGAAGACGGTAGCGGCCACTGAGGAGGTCCGGTGGTCGACCACGCTGGCGATGACGTCCAGCTGTTGGCCTGGAAAGTGGCCAGCGATTCCGAGGTGCAGGCTCGGGCGGCGGCGTGGCAGCCGCAGGACCAGGCAGCCGCAGGAGCAACAGCTGCAGGCGAAGGCTCTGGCTGGAGAGGCAGTCTGGACCAGGCGGTGATGGAGCAACAGCTGCAGAGTCAATAGGCGCGGAGGCCTCTGGCTGGAGACAGGCAGGGCCAGGAGGCGCGGAGGCCTCTGGCTGGAGACAGGCAGGGCCAGGAGGCGCGGAGGCCTCTGGCTGGAGACAGGCAGGGCCAGGAGGCGCGGAGGCCCCTGGCTGGAGACAGGCAGGGCCAGGAGGCGCGGAGGCCCCTGGCTGGAGACAGGCTGGGCCAGGAGGCGCGGAGGCCCCTGGCTGGAGACAGGCTGGGCCAGTGGGCGCGGAGGCCCCTGGCTGGAGACAGGCTGGGCCAGTGGGCGCGGAGGCCCCTGGCTGGAGACAGGCTGGGCCAGTGGGCGCGGAGGCCCCTGGCTGGAGACAGGCTGGGCCAGTGGGCGCGGAGGCCCCTGGCTGGAGACAGGCTGGGCCAGTGGGCGCGGAGGCCCCTGGCTGGAGACAGGCTGGGCCAGTGGGCGCAGAGGCCCCTGGCTGGAGACCGGGAGAGCTCACAGTTGGCTCTGGATGCTGTGGCTTCGGGTCCGGGAACTGGAATGGATGGTGATTGAGTGACTGGACTACAGGGGACTGGAGGACAGGAGGAGACTGGACTACAGGGGACTGGAGGAGGCTGGACTACTGACTGGATTGGAGCAGACTGGAGAGCGGGTGACTGAGCTACGGGAGACTGGGCTGGAGAAGACTGGACTGGAGGCTGAACAGTAGGAGAGTGAACTGGCTGGATTGGGAGCTGAACAGCAGGTGAGTGAACTGGCTGGAGTGGGAGCTGAACAGCAGGAGAGTGAACTGGCTGGACTGGAGAGGGTAATGAATGAACAGAGGTGGGTGAGGCTAAAGGCTGAGCTGGGGTTGGTGTGGCTGATGGCTGAGCTATAGAGAGTGCCAGTGAGGGAGATAAAGCTACAGCCTGGGCTAATAAAGCTGGTGCCTGAGCAGGGGACACCTCAGCTAGCCTAACCAGGGATAGGGCTAGCGCGTGAAAGGCTGGATCAGGCGGTGGATGAAGTGGTGGACTGATTGGTAAGCAGGCTAGCTCTTCCAAGCCTCCAGAGCGTGAGGGCACTGGCTGGAGAGCTTCGGCTGGGCCTCTGGGATGGTCAGGTTGGATTCGGGCTGCCCTCAGCCTAGGTGCTGGGACAGGCACGGGAGGTGGCTGGACACCAGTCACCCCCACCTGAGAAACAGGAGCGGGTGTGGAGGTAGACTGGGTCGCAGCTGCCCTCCTCCTGGGAGCTGGCACAGGTGTGGGTGTAGGCTGACTGATGGGAGAGGAAACAATGACTGGGTGAGTGCTACTGACAGGTTTATCAGGGACTGTTCTGGTCTGTCTGCCATCACTATTTACAGTCTGTGACTTTACAGTCTTTGAGGGAGCAGAGCAGAAGAAATCTTCCCAGTCCACATCATCCTCCAGGAGGGAAACTCCTCATGTATCAGAAATTAGTCCCTTCTTTGTTTTAAGTGAGGAGTCAGATGGTGAGTACGAAAAACAGTCACTGGAGCTCACCATCGGGAGTTGCTCCAAATGGTCCATATCATGGCGGCGTGAGCGCCGCTTTCCCTGGGAAGAGGAAGCGGGCGGGGTACGCAGCCGAGCCTCCGTTGAGCCGAGGTGAGGGGCGTAGCTGCTGTGCCGTGGCGAGGCGGAGAGGCTGGAGAATGCAGCGGCCGGCGGGCGAGCGAGGAGCGGAGTGGCGAGGGAGCGAGCGGCCGAAGCTTGGCCGGTGACGCCCACTCTCCCCGGCGAATGCTCCGATGCAGTAGAGGCAGCAGACGGAAGAACGTGGCGCCCTCGAGGCCCGCCCCGAGCCAGATGAGTACCTGCGAGGACGTGCTCTCCCTCGGCGAAGAGCCGCTGCTTTCCTCTAAGCTCCTCCGTCCAGCGAAGGAGCGCTGCCTCCTGCCGCTCAAAAGGTTCTGAGTCCGCTGGGTCCACAACGCGGGGTCGTGTCATTCTGTCAGGATCTGTGTTGTGGACGAGAGAAGGAGGACCCAAACGCTGGACTCACAGGTAGGTAGGTGAAGGTTGGTATTTATTGCCGATGGAGTGAACAAACAGAACAGAGGTAGGAAATGGCTGGCTGGCTGGACGACTGACTGAAAGGCTGAATGGTTGGCTGACTGAACGCAGGCGTAAACAACAACATAACATCATACGAACATCAATGACACGACACTGGACTGGTTGAACTGAGGAACATAAATACACAGGCTGAGTGAGGAGTGATTAGAAACTGGTGAGTACACAGCTGAACATAATGAACTAATGATAAATGGGAAGAGGACTGAACATAATGCACATGGACCAAGGTTAACACAATAAAACAGGAAGTGAAACAGGCAGAAGATAAACAATGAGGACGAACTGAAAATACTGGGTCAACGACCCAGAAACCCTGACAAGTTTAAGTTATTTACCTCCTATCAATTAACTACTCCTATATAAAGTTTGCATGCAAAATACAAAACTATTGCCTTGAAAGCAAATAGAGAGTTCAATTCAATTCAATTCAATTCAATTTTATTTATATAGCGCCAAATCACAACAAAAGTCGCCTCAAGGCGCTTTATATTGTACAGTAGATAGCACAATAATAAATACAGAGAAAAACCCAACAATCATATGACCCCCTATGAGCAAGCACTTTGGCGACAGTGGGAAGGAAAAACTCCCTTTTAACAGGAAGAAACCTCCGGCAGAACCAGGCTCAGGGAGGGGCGGCCATCTGCTGCGACCGGTTGGGGTGAAAGAAGGAAAACAGGATGAAAGACATGCTGTGGAAGAGAGACAGAGATTAATAACAGATATGATTCGATGCAGAGAGGTCTATTAGCACATAGTGAGTGAGAAAGGTGACTGGAAGGGAAAAACTCAATGCATCATGGGAATCCCCGGCAGCCTACGTCTATTGCAGCATAACTAAGGGAGGATTCAGGGTCACCTAGTCCAGCCCTAACTATATGCTTTAGCAAAAAGGAAAGTTTGAAGCCTAATCTTGAAAGTAGAGATAGTGTCTGTCTCCCGAATCCAAACTGGAAGCTGGTTCCACAGAAGAGGGGCCTGAAAACTGAAGGCTCTGCCTCCCATTCTACTTTTAAATACTCTAGGAACAACAAGTAGGCCTGCAGAGCGAGAGCGAAGTGCTCTAATAGGGTGATATGGTACTACAAGGTCATTAAGATAAGATGGGGCCTGATTATTTAAGACCTTGTATGTGAGGAGCAGGATTTTGAATTCAATTCTGGATTTAACAGGAAGCCAATGAAGGGAAGCCAAAACAGGAGAAATATGCTCTCTCTTTCTAGTCCCTGTCAGGACTCTTGCTGCAGCATTTTGGATTAGCTGAAGGCTTTTCAGCGAGTTTTTAGGACATCCTGATAATAAAGAATTACAGTAGTCCAGCCTGGAAGTAATAAATGCATGAACTAGTTTTTCAGCATCACTCTGAGACAGGATATTTCTAATTTTAGAGATGTTGCACAAATGGAAGAAAGCAGTCTTACATATTTGTTTAATATGTGCATTGAAGGACATGTCCTGGTCAAAAATGACTCCAAGGTTCCTCACAGCATTACTGGAGGCCAAGGTAATGCCATCCAGAGTAAGAATCTGCTTAGATACCATATTTCTAAGATTTTCAGGGCCGAGTACAATAACCTCAGTTTGATCTGAATTAAGAAGCAGAAAGTTAGCGGCCATCCAGGTCTTTATGTCTTTAAGACATTCCTGCAGTTTAACTAATTGGTCTGTGTTACCTGGCTTCATGGATAGATAGAGCTGCGTGTCATCTGCATAGCAGTGAAAATTTATGCTATGTCTTCTAATGATGCTGCCTAAGGGAAGCATGTATAATGTAAATAGAATTGGTCCTAGCACTGAACCCTGTGGAACACCATAATTGACCTTAGTGTGTGAAGAGGACTCTCCATTTACATGCACAAATTGGAGTCTATTAGATAGATATGATACAAACCACTGCAGTGCAGTACCTGTAATACCTACAGCATGTTCTAATCGCTCTAATAGGATATTATGGTCAACAGTATCGAATGCAGCACTGAGGTCTAGCAGGACAAGCACAGAGATGAGTCCACTGTCAGAGGCCATAAGAAGATCATTTGTAACCTTCACTAAAGCTGTTTCTGTGCTGTGATGAGCTCTGAAACCTGACTGAAACTCTTCAAATAAGCCATTCCTCTGCAGATGATCTGTTAGCTGTTTGACAACTACTCTTTCAAGGATTTTTGATATGAAAGGAAGGTTGGAGATTGGCCTATAATTAGCTAAGACAGCTGGGTCTAGAGATGCTTTTTAAGTAAAGGTTTAACTACAGCCACCTTGAAGGCCTGTGGTACATAGCCGATTATTAGAGATAGGTTGATCATATTTAAGATTGAAGCATTAATTAATGGCAGGACCTCTTTGAGCAGTTTTGTAGGAATGGGGTCTAAAAGACACGTTGATGGTTTGGAGGAATTAATTATTGAAGTTAACTCAGAAAGATCAATTGGAGAAAAAGAGTCTAACTTAACATCGATGGTACTAAAAGTAGCTGTAGATAATGTTACATCTGTGGGATGATTATTGGTAATTTTTTCTCTAATGATAAAAATTTTATTTGTGAAGAAGTTCATGAAGTCATTACTAGTTAACGTTAAAGGGATGGTTGGCTCAGTAGAGCTCTGACTTTTTGTCAGCCTGGCTACAGTGCTGAAGAGAAACCTGGGGTTGTTCTTATTTTCTTCAATCAGTGACGAATAGTAAGATGTTCTGGCTTTGCGGAGGGCTTTCTTATAAAGCAGCAAACTATTTCTCCAGGCTAAATGATGATCCTCTAAATTTGTGACACGCCATTTCCTCTCCAGCTTACGAGTTATCTGCTTTAGGCTACGTGTTTGAGAATTCCCAAGTGAGCTGCCTTGGCAGATTTGCACTCTTGGACGTCTACTTGTTTTATGTCTTGATGCATGCTCAATCATCCAGGTGAGGAAATCCCAGAAAGTAGATTCTGTTCATCTGGATGTAACGTTTTCAGTGTTAGAAACTTTTCGATACACATTGTCACGGTTCTGGGTCGGTTCGACCCAGTAGTTTGAGTTCTGATGTTTTGGTTTATTTTTGAATGATTGTTGTGTTTTTCGGGTGCTATGATTATTATTATTAGAATTCTATGTGTCTGTGTATTCGTGTTTAAGGATTTGTTCTTCGGTTGTGTCTGCTTAGTATAGGTCTAGTTCCATGTGTCATTTTCTGTCTGTCTCTCAGTGTCGAGTCTGAGTCTTTGTGTGATGGTTTCTTGTTCCTGTTTTATTGTGAAGGTCTGCGTCTCATGTGAGTGTGTTCAGTTTTACCTCGTCTCATCTCGTTAATCACTCCCAGCTGTGTCCCCCACCTGTGTGTAATCTCCCTGTGTTTCTCTGAGTGTATTTAAGTTGTGTCTTCTGTGTTTGTAGTTGCTGGTCCGTCTGTGTATTCACCGTGCTTCATCTGTGTGTTATCCCTGCTATATAGTCCAGTGAGTCTGCGTCTGTCTGTCTGTGGGGTCACTCTGTCTGTTTAGTTCAGTGTCTTGTCCATTTCTGTGTCTGTGAGTTTCCTGTTTTATTCTGAAGGTCTCTGTCTGATGTGAGTGTGTTCAGTTTACGTTTCCCGTCCCGTCAGCCCTGATTTCTCCCAGCTGTGTTGCCCTCTTGTCTCACACCCCCTGATCACTGCTGTGTGTATTTAAGCCCTGTGTGTTCTCCTGCCTGCTGCCGGTTTGTCTGTGTTTCTCGGTGTCCTGTTCTTCGTCTTGCTGCCTCTCATCCCTTTGTCGTATGCTCGCAGGTCTGTTATTCTCCCAGTTTAGGCGTCTTCAGTTATTTGTCATGCCCCACTGCTTGTTTGCCACTACACCACCGTGTCAATAAACTTCACTAGCATTTTCATCCACTGCTTGCATCTTGGGTCCTCCTTCCTCCTACACCACACGGCTCGCCTCCTCAGCCGTGACAATATTAAACAAATATGTAAGACTGATTTCTTCCATTTGCGCAACATCTCTAAAATTAGAAATATCCTGTCTCAGAGTGACGCTGAAAAACTAGTTCATGCATTTATTACTTCCAGGCTGGACTACTGTAATTCACTATTATCAGGATGTCCTAAAAACTCGCTGAAAAGCCTTCAGCTAATCCAAAATGCTGCAGCAAGAGTCCTGACAGGGACTAGAAAGAGAGAGCAGATTTCTCCTGTTTTGGCTTCCCTTCATTGGCTTCCTGTTAAATCCAGAATTGAATTCAAAATCCTGCTCCTCACATACAAGGTCTTAAATAATCAGGCCCCATCTTATCTTAATGACCTTGTAGTACCATATCACCCTATTAGAGCACTTCGCTCTCGCTCTGCAGGCCTACTTGTTGTTCCTAGAGTATTTAAAAGTAGAATGGGAGGCAGAGCCTTCAGTTTTCAGGCCCCTCTTCTGTGGAACCAGCTTCCAGTTTGGATTCGGGAGACAGACACTATCTCTACTTTCAAGATTAGGCTTAAAACTTTCCTTTTTGCTAAAGCATATAGTTAGGGCTGGACCAGGTGACCCTGAATCCTCCCTTAGTTATGCTGAAATAGAGATTGACAGACCACATGACTTTCGCGCATTGCATGCTAGGCACTGGTGGTAAAACAATCAAAGAAATGCATCAAATGCAAGCATTTGCAGCACCGCAAAACGTTCATTCTCCGGTTCCAGTACCTTCTTGCTTTTTCTTTGTCCCCCAAAAAAGTTATGTACAAAACTAAGGAGAACAATGCCGGTCCGTACAAAGACAGACTTGATGAAAAGTCAAAGAAAAGATGTGAGTAAAAAATCAAACGAGTGAAAGGGTTAGAGCCTTACTAGCACACAGAGTGGACATTAGCGTGCTGCCCAACTTTTACCACGCTCATATTTATAATTATACTTCTTGGAGTGAGTGCATACACTCATGAAGTTTAGTAACTTCAGGTCACTGCAACAAGCCCAGGTACAGTTTACCGACAGATGGGTACAGGACCTTGAAATGCACCGTGTAGAACGAAAGACTATCGTACAAACAAAGGTAAGTTTACCAGTCTCACAAATCATCTTCATAAATACACATTCGTTAACCATTTATTAATAGGACCTTTAAGCTCAGTCTTATTAGGTAATGTTCAAATAATGTCATCATCCCAGTGTTTTCAGTGTGGGAGAAAGTACTCAGGGCCTTCAAGTTACACACTATGAAAGGCAGCAACAAGTTTAATATTCAGAAACCTAAAGTATGTATCAGCAGCAGGATGGAGCTAAAAATAAATGTTTGTTTCAGTTCTATGAAGCTTTGAGTATTTTGGATTAGTAGCACTGCTGTGTTTGTTGCATCATATTGCTGTAATTGTTTATATGCTTTATATATTCTGAGGTAAGTTGATCTATAGTGTTACATCATATTCTATAAGGATGTTATGTGTTTGTAGACTTTCTGCCCAGTTTGACCCATTTAGCAGAAGTCGGCCTGTTTAAGGCTCTGATATCTATTCTGTATGACTTAAAGCAGTTATGACATGCTCTGATTTTCTCACCCAATAAAGGAATATTTCATATATCAGTCTGATCTTCATTCTATCAGAAACAGTTATCACAGCTCGTACGTTTGCTTTTTACACATGTATGTAAGCATTGAGCCAAATTTAGTAATGCCAACAAATTGAAAGAACAATGTTTGTCTCTTATATATAATACATCTGTATATACACTGTCAGAGATACTTGTCTTTGAGTGAAGATTTAAAGTGATAGGAAATATAAATAAATGCAACTTGCATCTTTGACCCAGAGTTCAAGCTCACTGCTGTTATTCATATATATATATACACATGTATATCTATATCTATATATAGATATATATGTGTGTGTATGTGTGTGTGTATACGTATAAAAAAAAAAAAAAAAAAAAACACCCAGCACGCCCCTGCGGGCGGTTTATCCTTCAAGCTCGGGTCCTCTACCAGAGGCCTGGGAGCTTGAGGGTCCTGCGCAGTATCTTAGCTGTTCCCAGGACTGCGCTCTTCTGGACAGAGATCTCCGATGTTGTTCCCGGGATCTGCTGGAGCCACTCGCCTAGCTTGGGAGTCACCGCACCTAGTGCTCCGATTACCACGGGGACCACCGTTACCTTCACCCTCCACATCCTCTCGAGCTCTTCTCTGAGCCCTTGGTATTTCTCCAGCTTCTCGTGTTCCTTCTTCCTGATATTGCTGTCATTGGGAACCGCTACATCGATCACTACAGCTGTCTTCTTCTGTTTGTCTACCACCACTATGTCCGGTTGGTTAGCCACCACCATTTTGTCCGTCTGCATCTGGAAGTCCCACAGGATCTTAGCTCGGTCATTCTCCATCACCCTTGGGGGCATCTCCCATTTCGACCTCGGGACTTCCAGGTTATACTCGGCACAGATGTTCCTGTACACTACGCCGGCCACTTGGTTATGGCGTTCCATGTATGCCTTGCCTGCTAGCATCTTGCACCCTGCTGTTATGTGCTGGATTGTCTCTGGGGCATCTTTACACAGCCTGCACCTGGGGTCTTGCCTGGTGTGATAGACCCCAGCCTCTATGGATCTTGTACTCAGAGCTTGTTCTTGTGCTGCCATGATTAGTGCCTCTGTGCTGTCTTTCAGTCCAGCTTTGTCCAGCCACTGGTAGGATTTCTCGATGTCAGCCACCTCCTCTATCTGCCGGTGGTACATACCGTGCAGGGGCCTGTCCTTCCATGATGGTTCCTCGCCTTCCTCCTCTTTCTTGGGTTTCTGCTGCCTGAGGTATTCACTGAGCACACTGTCAGTTGGGGCCATCTTCGTGATGTATTCGTGGATGTTTCTTGTCTCATCCTGGACTGTGGTGCTGACACTCACCAGTCCCCGGCCCCCTTCCTTCCGCTTAGCGTACAGCCTCAGAGTGCTGGACTTGGGGTGAAACCCTCCATGCATGGTCAGGAGCTTTCTTGTCTTGATGTCAGTGGCTTCTATCTCCTCCTTTGGCCAGCCTATTACCCCAGTAGGGTACCTGATCACGGGCAGGGCGTAGGTGTTGATGGCCCGGATCTTGTTCTTACGTTCAGCTGACTCCTCAGGACTTGCCTGACCCTCTGCAGGTACTTGGTGGTTGCAGTTTTCCTAGCGGCCTCTTCATGGTTCCCATTCGCCTGTGGGATCCCCAGGTACTTGTAACTGTCCTCTATGTCTGCAATGTTGCCTTCTGGTAGTTCAATCCCCTGGTAGTTCATATACATATATATATATATATATATATATATATATATATATATATATATATATATATATATATATATATATATAAATGACCAACAAAACATTTTTCTCCTTCATTTCTGTCACACAAGTCTGTATGAAACGTTTCTCGCGGTTAGTATCATGGTTGCTAGGCAACCTGAACAGCGCGACGAAGACTAGACTGTCCCATTTCACAAGCCTCTCACTTCCGCACTTCTCGTACTTGTAGTACGCACCGTACGTAGTACGCGTAGTGTGCGTACTTCAAGCGTGCAGACCCTGAATTGGGACACAGCCAAAGTGTTAATAGACCTCTCTGCATTGCCACTGTCCTTGCTGCGTGGTTTTTGCCTCCTTGTATGAGCCATAATAAAGGCTCGCCTTTCGTTTAGAGGTCAGTTCCGTCTCCTCGCCTGTGTGTCCTCCTGGGTCCTCCTCACTCGACCCACGACCGTGACAGCCAGATATCTAAATGGAAGCTTTGTACAGCTAAACCCAATAATTAAATCAACTGATTGTATAATTAAAATTGAATTGAATAAACATCAGAATAAAGCTCAGCTAGGAAGATGCAATGAACACACATGTCCGTCTCGTCTGGTCCATAACAGCCAGGCTGATAAAAAGCAGAAAGAAAAGGGAAAACTGAAACTCTTCTCAGAATAACAGTGTGTGAGTCATCACTGGACTAACAGCTCAGTTCAATAATTCAATGCTCCTCTGTAAGTATGAATTATTAAGCCTGGAGACGATGTCCTGTGCTGTGAAACCGTTCCAATGAATATTTCTCCTTTTATTAGGAACTGCTGCTTCTTCTTGCGTGATCGGCTTCTGGAGTCGCTGAACTTCAGTGAGTCTGGGAGTTTATAAAGCACGTCACACGTCTTACATATGTTCACTACATAAACTGAACACAGACTTAATAAAAAAAGATGACTGCGTTTTATCTGTGTGACATCCCAGATGGTTTAAGAAATAGAAAATGTTAATGCTAGCATGCCACCACCAGGGGCAGCGCTAAACCTAACCAACAAATATGTTTTCAATCGATACCGTGTGTGTGTGAATGGCTTGAACCACCTGCCAAGCAGACCTTTTTGTTTTTGAACCTTTTAATCCCTACACGTGACAGCGGACAGACCGACAGTCTTCAGAGACACTGCCATCACACTCAGCTGTATATATTTTCCTAAATCTGAAGAACAAAAGATTGTCCAGAGGAAAATGATCATCTTTCTTTTAAATTTGCTCCTGGTACCACTGCCTAGTTTTCCACTTTCATCACACAATTCTTCTAAGCACATTTTTGTCTCTTGTTCCTCTCCATCTTTACCCATGTTTCTCAGAATCATTAAGCGTCTCATTTAAATCTCTGCTTCAGTCTTTTCTCCTCCTTCTCATCACATTGTCACCATAGACTGTATATAAAACATATGTAGCTTGCAAGCATAGACAGTAAAAACAAGGGTTTAGCTTTCAGGTTAAAAAAAACAAAGCTGGACGGAAATTCCTCGAGCCTGCTTTTTGAATTAAAGGTCACCAGATGGTGTTAGCTGTGGCTGGGAAAAAAAGACTTCCTGTCAAACAGAACTACGACTTGACCTCTTTAAACACTTTCCTTCTGAGTTTGTATATCAACTTTTTGGGATTTTGTAAATCTTGATGAGACCATTTTTGAAAATGAAGAATTATCTGGGATTATCTGTGAAACTGCACTTGCCAATCACAAAATAATTAACAGTATCAAGCAGTTGAAAAGAAGGAACAGTGCAGACAATGCAATCGACCCAAAGACTCAAGGGGGTCGCTGCACTGCTGTAAACAACATGAACACATAAAGCTTGCAGCTAACATTTCCCCATGCATGCAGAAAGTATAAATATGAAAAAAATATATTTATTAATACAATAAATTAATGTAAAATTAAATAATAATACAAATCCCTTAAGGGGAGAGGTGAATGTTGTCCAAGATAAAGATGATGTTGGATAATACCTGCCACCCACTCCATGACGTGATGGCTAGCCACAGGAGCAGTGAGAGACTGAGATTACCAAAAAGCACCACTGAACGGCACAGGAAATCATTCCTGCCCGTGGCCATCTGCTGTACAACTCCTCCATCTAACACACTGTGAACACTGCAATAGTTACATCTTTTTACACACGCGTTTTTCTACTCTGGAATATTCCTGTCAACATTCTTGATATTTATTATTGAGTGATCTGTATATATTAGTGCTATTTCCAAAATTTCTTAAACCTGTAACATGATGTATTGTTAGTCTGTTTCTGTTATTTATACTGGAGCAACTGTACCCTCATAATTTTCCTAGGGATTAATAAAGTATGCTGACTCTGATTCTGAAATAATTATATACCTCTCTGCATTTAATTATTAGTTATTATTAATTTCTGTCTCTCTTCCACAGCATGTCTTTGTCCTGTTTTCCTCCTCACACACCATCCAATCATAGCAGATGGCCCCGCCCCTCCCTGAGCCTGGTTCTTCCTGTTAAAAGGGAGTTTTTCCTTCCCACTGTCGACAAAGTGCTTGCTCATAGGGGGTTTTTCTCTGTATGTGTTATTGTAGAGTCTACCTTACAATATAAAGCACCTTGAAGAGACTGTTGTTGTGATTTGGTGCTGTATGAATAAAACTGCATTGAAACAAACAATTCTATTGTTTGTTAATTTTTTTTTCATGATGAAAGGTGTATATTGAGGAAAATCTACTTAGACTGAAGAATGCATTGAAAATCTTGTGTTTTAACCCTGAGTCCACTGTGACAAAGGTGGACTCCACTAGTGAAAATCTCACAAAGTGCAAAAAAACAGAGATAAATCTTAGACAGGGGTTTTAATGCAGTGCCTGCCATTGTTTTATTATTGAATTGTAACAGAGCAGCTGTTAATCTGACAGTGAGATTTTTAAAAAACAAAAAGAAAAAAAAACTGACATTCCTGTAATGAAAGTGAATCATGTGCACACAGTATCTTCCTCTTATCCTCACATGAATCGCTAATAATCACAATCATTTCATCACACCCGGCCCTGATGAAACACAAACTACAAAGGCAAGTTTTAAAATTATAATGCCGTGCATTAGCGCTCACTGAATATTTTCTTTCATTTTAGCCAGATGCATTTTAATAAGACACACTGCATAAATTTGCATTTTCTGCAAACTCCTCTCACTCAGTTTGTTGGAACATGGACGGCATTTCAGGAAGTTAGTCACCAGTTTCAATGAAGACCCTCTCAAAGGAACACTGTTCAGTATTCAGCAAAACATGTAAGACAGCACCGGTTAAAGTGAGAGTAGTTTTTACTACTTTGATGCAAATTTATTTCACACTGATGTGTACAAGGAGCAGCCACACACACCAGAGTTCTGCCAACTGAATTCAGGAATTTTTGTTTTTTCATAAAAAAAATCAAACAAGTATCTAAAGAATCCTAAAACTCTGAGAATGCCTTAAGAAAGGAACACAACAGATCCTTTCTACACTACGGGGGGGAGCAACGCTAACATTCTGGAGCATTTCCTTAACTGATCTTGAAGAATCCCATGGATCAGGCTCCTGACATTGGGCCTTGTTTACTAATATTTGCATGGAAACTTGTGCAAAAAGATTAGTTCCCTGAAAATTGCAGCGCAATTGCAAAAAGTGATTTCCAGTATTTGCCAAAAAAATGATTGTTGGTATTTAAAAAACTGTAAATCACTTGTCGGCCTATAATCTGTGAAGAGAGAGCTGGGCTTAAAAGTAAAGCTGCCGATTTACACCCCTTGAATCGGTCACTAACAACTTCTTGTCTTGAAGAAAGCTGTCTTCAGCCTCAGGCTGCTCTTCATTTAGGGTTTTGCTGAGGTGGGCTTTCTCCACTAGGGGGCAGTTTGCAGGGAGATGCATATTTGTTTTGTCAACGCAAACAAAACTACAAACAAAGTAAAATCTGAGCCATACTGATGACGCCCAGTTTGTAAAGTACAAATAAATAATCTGTATTCACAGAAAAACACTGGACTGGATCTGATGCAGTCAGCTGATGGTTTTAGTGGAATATGCAAAAATTCACAGTTTATCCAAACTTCATTTTTAACATTAGGAACTGCCAAAACAGATGCCAATATAGTCTTTCTATAAAACAAACTGGTTGACAGCTTAGTTTTTAAGCTCTGTTAAGAACACATACACTGATACACATTTATTTATTTTAGTGGTCAAATAAAGATAAAAAAAGTGTATTTTTAATTTTATTTTGCAACTTGTAAAAATTGTAACAAAAATTGTAAATTGTAACAAATTGTAACTTTATTTGTTTATTTTTTAACCCAATTTCTTACACTCTATTACACACAACACAAATGTCACTAAATCTGAATAAAAATGCTTTTTTAAAAACAGCTGTAGATTTTACTGTGTGATTTGAAAAGCTCTGTAGGACTGATGGGGCTCCGAGACTTACGTTTACATTTTGTACTATTTCCAAAAAAGATTTTTGTTTTGGTTCATTTGAACCAAAAGTTGCTCTGGACAGCAGACATCCAGGGTGCTAAGCAGGCCTTTAGGCGCAGTGACAGGTACCAGGACTAAAGCACGACTAACGCAGTCAACAGTTTCTCTTTTTGGTGGTTTGGAGTCTTCACACACCCCCGTTCTCTGCGGCCTGCTGGAGTGGGGGGGCTAGGAGGAGGAGTTGGCCGTCCGACTGGGGTCTGGAATGTGGGGCCTCCCTGCTGCTGTGGAGTCGGGGCGGTCTGCTTCTCCCCACCGCAGGGAAAAGGGTAACACCACCTGGGTCTGGGTGCAGCTTCCCCCTCCAGGGGCAAGGGTACCCAGACCCGGTTCTTAGAGTACGCTTGGGGAGAGTGATTGTGTGTACAGCGTCTCTTTATGTCTGTCTCCGCGTTGGTTGAATGTGGAATAATTGCCTATGAGAGCATGAGGGTGGGAATGGATGTTTGTATCTGTGTGTGCCCGTATGTCTGTGTCTATATGTCAGGTTGGGTATCAGACGCCACCTCTCTGGGGACATCTCAGGCCCTCCAAGGTTTGGAGGGGCTATCTCCCCCCACCACTTCCCCTGCCGGTGGTGGACGCCCTCAGACATCGGTGCATTGGTGGTTCTTTGTGTCCGGGGGTGGCGCCCAGGTACCCACCGGCTCACTCCTTGGCGGCTGCTTATCGGGGCCTGGAGCCTGGGGCTCGCCCGGGCCACTTCGGAGGCGGGGTGCCCTCGGCCTCTCAGCCCGGGGCTCGGTCACTCAGGCACAGCTGGCTGCCGGCGGAGCTCACGGGCACGTCACTGCAACCCCCCTGGCTTCTGCTCCGCGCTGCTGAGTGACCCCTCATCTGGGACTCTCCTCAGCTCTTTCTGGGATAGTGGCGCGGCTGCCCCTCTGTTGGTCTTCCTTGGTCTCTTGTGTTCTGAGGGCCTCTGGACGTCTGGAGTTTTGATCTCCTCCATACCTGCGTCATGCCCTGGAGGACGGGGCAGTGGCCCCCCCACCCTCTAGCAGATCATTACATGAAGGAACCTTTTAAAAACAAGCGCGGTCATGCTCACAGGTGTACACACGGGTGATCACACACAAACTACACCCTTTTTGGCTCTTACCTCAAAGCACACTGTGCGCTGTCGATCTTACGCGCTGCACAATAATGTCTAACATTTAGTATTTACTGTCATATTCCCATAGATCATTGTGATGTTGTTTATTACTCTCGTTTTCTTCTGCTTGCTTTCTCTTTCTTTCTCAACAGGTGATCCAGGTGATCGATATATGTATTTTTTTTTGTCTGCTTATTCTGTTGGTTTTTTGTTTTTTGCCCTTTTCCCCGTCCCTCTTCCCCGCTGTTTTTCTTTTTCCTCTTTCTTTCTCCCCTTTCTTTCCCCCAATTAAAAAAAAAAAAATGGTACTAACAAGTTATCTGGAATATGGATGTCTGTGCCAAATCAAAGATCTTGTATTTGTATTTCCTGTCTTTGTAAAAAAAAAAAAAAAAAAAAAAAAAAAAAACTCTTTTTTTTGCTGGAATTTGTTTTCAATGAACTATTTAGTGAATCCGTGTGGATTACAGCGCACTGTGGTGGATCTTTTTCACACTATAAACAATCTTTGGCAGAGGTCAGAGTACAGACAGCTGTGTTGTGTGAAAGCCTCTTTGTGTTTATGAAGACTGTTTGACACACTGACCTTTACAACAACAACAGGCTTTTATTTTGTAGATGCTGCAGATTATCACATCAACTTTTACACTGAGAAAGTTGCTGTTACTGATACACTGATCTAATCTGTCACACTTGCACAGTTTTTACCTCTATTTGCAATCACAAAGTTTTCCAGTTATTTAGTATTTCATAATGTTGCAGCACCAGTTAAAAAAAAAAACAAAACATTTGCAGGTTATGAAGCACATATGATTAAAGGAAACAACAGTTTCAAATGAAAAACAGTGACCTCCAGATTTAAAGAGTCATTCATCAAGTCCAACCTCCTCTCTGTATCAGCCTGTTTGACTCTAATGCTGAACATTAAAACCAATCATGAATCAGCTTTGGTACAATCTTTGTATCTTGTTTCTAACGGGAGAACAGTCTGGCCTCTCTACATGACTTCAGTAAGGAGTTGATAGTTCTGAGTCAATGCTGAACCACACAATACCAATCAAATCTAAAAAAAAGAAATAGAAAAAATACCACTTGACCCTTCTGGGTTTTTTATTGAGTAACGTGTGTATTTAGCCAAGGCGTGCCAAACTTTCACACTATGAATATTTCCCACGTTAAAGTCTCTCAGCGTCCATATGTGGTGGGTCGAAATGTGCAGGGATCACGTTCTGGTTTGGAACAGTCTAATTCATGCAACACGAGAATCACCCAGTTCTTTGTTACGTCCAGTGATTTTAATGCCAACAGGATAAGGCTGACCAAATGGTTTAAATGCACAGTGTCTATTAACTATGGTCTTAATTATCATCAGTACAAGAATCGGTACAATAATTCCAAAATAATCTTATTTAACAGTTTGGGAAATGCTAAAATATGACCTGTGGCTATATGGCAATAATACACTTTTTACAGTTTACTGAATTATCACAAACGGGATCAAACCCAAAGGTCTGGTTTAGATTGTGACATGTGGTCATGTGATCATTTTAAAACTTCTGCATGAAACTATCTAAAGTCATTGTTACAGGATAAAAATTGGCATCAAAGATATCACAATTACCTCATGCATCAAGTACATAATTTATAGGTGATTATACCAGATTAATAGTTAAAATGCAGAGCATCAGTGCAACAATCCAGGAGGTTCAAGAGAACTGCTGAATTGTTTCTTTATGAAGAGGAGTAAAATGTATGCGCGTTCCTGAGGCTTTTCACTCTGGGCTAAAAAAAACTGTCAGCCGCTTTTGTCCTCTAAATAATCATAATATTCAGCTTTTTTTTAAAAAAATTCATCTGAACTAATTAGAGTGATGAAATCTGTAGTAATATTCTCCCTTTAAAATCTTCCTGCCATTGTGAAACTTTTGGCAGAAAGGAAATCAGTGATAGGAGAAGCTGATGATGATGAAAAGGCAAAGAGGAAGGCAGTAAGACAGCTGGAAGGGTTCACAGAGCGGAGCGAGGCTGCAGGAGGGTCCAGATGAAAGCCCGTCTATGTTCAATGATCACTATGACCCGGGTCAGACGGCGTGCAGTAAATATCCAGTCTATAATATACTGCACAACAATCCTCTTCTCTTGTCAGGGAGACGCTGTTTAGTGGCCATGTTTTTGTCCATCCCGTCTACATGTACAGTACTTAGTAACTCCATAAAGAGAGACAGATGGACGGACAGAGTCAGCTGGTGATCACTCTTTTGAAGATGGGATATGAGGAGGTGTGCTCAAGCTTCAGGAGTGTCATACTCCTTAACCTCCTTTAGAAGGTCTATGCCACCGTACCTGTCTGCCTGTTTGTTGGATCTCCAATTCAAAGGCAACAATAACGTTTTTGTCCCTGTTGTGGAAAACTGGAGCAGGTCTTTAACCTCTCATGGATACTAGATGGTGACTGGGAGTTTGGTGGTCTTGAAGAAGGCAAATGATTGCATGCTGTGGTGTTTCTTCCTGAGTGTGGGGTATCGAGCACATTTTACAGCCTTTCTGTCACAGCTACAGCCCGGTTTGATTTGCTGACAGTCAGATTTGTGCCGATGAGTGTTAGAGTTTGACAGGGCTGCTGGTTTTCACAGATTCCATTTTTCAACTTTTATGGACAGAATTTGTTGGCAAAGAGTGAAGTTCTCTGGTTTGGTGGCCAAGTTTTAAAGGATAGGTTTCGCTTTTATCAAGTATGTATTACCCAAAAAAGGTCCCCCATTTTAATGCAAGTGATAGGGAAGAAACTGCAGTGATATGTTCTGTGTCAGGCACTCCAGCATCCATGTGTGGAGCACTGACTCTTGGTGGCGCTGTCACTTGGTGTTCGCTTGCTTTGTGGTAGAGTATCACTTCCTGTTCCTGCTCAACCACAGTGGCGTTTCTGGCTGTGTCCCAATTCAGGGTCTGCACGCTTGAAGTACGCACACTACGCGTACTACGTACGGTGCGTACTACAAGTACGGGAAGTGCGGAAGTGAGAGGCTTGTGAAATGGGACAGTGTAGCCTTCGTTGCGCTGTTCAGGTTGCCTAGCAACCATGATACTAACCTCGAGAAACGTTTCATACAGCTTTGTGTGACAGAAATGAAGGAGAAAAATGTTTTGTTGGTCATTCATTTTTGTCATGACATCACTTTGATCAGTTGAGACCACAGGACTGTAAAACATGATAGTTGGGCTTCATTTCTGTACTGAAGTCATTTCAAGATTAGTAAATAAGCTAATGTTGTTCATGAGACTAAAGTCATCTCACTGTGGTAATGTTAATATAATATGGACAATATTATATGTATTGTAAGATCATATATATATATATATATATATATATATATATATATATATATATATATATATATATGAGCTTGAACTCTGGGTCAAAGATGCAAGTAGCAGTTATTTATATTTCCTATCACCTTAAATCTTCACTCAAAGACAAGTATCTCTGACAGTGTATATACAGATGTATTATATATAAGAGACAAACATTGTTCTTTCAATTTGTTGGCATTACTAAATTTGGCTCAATGCTTACATACATGTGTAAAAAGCAAATGTACGAGCTGTGATAACTGTTGCTGATAGAATGAAGATCAGACTGATATATGAAATATTCCTTTATTGGGTGAGAAAATCAGACCATGTCATAACTGCTTTAAGTCACACAGAATAGATATCAGAGCCTTAAACAGGCTGACTTCTGCTAAATGGGTCAAACTGGGCAGAAAGTCTACAAACACATAACATCCTTATAGAATATGATGTAACACTATAGATCAGCTTAGCTCAGAATATATAAAGCATATAAACAATTACAGCAATATGATGCAACAAACACAGCAGTGCTACTAATCCAAAATACTCAAAGCTTCATAGAACTGAAACAAACATTTATTTTTAGCTCCATTCTGCTGCTGATACATACTTTAGGTTTCTGAATATGAAACTTGTTGCTGCCTTTCATAGTGTGTAACTTGAAGGCCCTGAGTACTTTCTCCCACACTGAAAACACTGGGATGATAACATCATTTGAACATTACCTAATAAGACTGATTCAGGACAGACAATTAGTGATGTTAAACTTTCCTAGCAGTCCTTCACAAACAGGGAACAGTCTGTCTATTCTCTCCATCTGTCAGCTGCTGCTGGCTCTTCCTCCTCCTCTTCCTCACACACTGCTGAGTTTGTCCTGGTGGATCATCAGGGGTGCAAAGCCTCACAGATGATGTGCAGCAGTGGGTCCCTCAGTCTGTCCTCACTCTGGACACTTGCAGTCGTCACACATGGAAATCAAATGTGTGATAAGCTGCAGGATTCAAACACAAGTGTAACTTATAAATACATGTTCATCCTTTTATTCCACAATCAGAGAGAAAGAAACAGAGAGAGAGTGCAGGACAGACAGACAGGTGACAGTCTCAGGTGTACACACTGCTACAAAACAGCACAAGAGAAGGAGGATTTAGTGTTTGTGTTATTACGAGTGCTAAACAAGAAGAGTTCCAGATGGTCCAGTGGACACATGTGTGACTCCTGTGATTAAAGCATCTTTCTTTCAGCTTAACGAGTGAACCGTCAGCTCGTTCAAACACACGTTAAAGTCCGTTTGGCTCCACACCACCGAACAGAGGCAGCAATATAACATAGCTAACATTAACAGTGCAGTGAATCCTGCTTGTGCCGTCATATTCAGGACTGCAAACCGAGCAGCATCACTGACTTTCAGCTTGTTGTGTTTGTGGATATATGACTGACTTTAATTATGCATAAAATCATCACATTCTCTGGAAGATTAAGGTCGACTATATATATATTTAGAAGTAGAGGCTTTAAAACCAAGTTCCCGCTGAAAGTACAAACATCACTAATGTCACATAACTTTGCCGACATGTGGCCAACAGTAATGTTTTAATGTTCTTAAACATTCGCACATAAATAAGTGACATAATATTCAGTACTTACTTTTGACAGTTCACTCTTCGGCCGCTCCTTTCTGCCGTATTTTGCGGCAAAATTATCCACGCCCACCGCCGCGCTATGGATTGTGGGATATATGGGACCACGAAGCGTGCACCGGACCACGTTTGATATTAGGGGAAATCGACGGTGCATTTGGAGTATGCATTTGGAGTACACTTTGAATTGGGACAGCCGTCGTCGCGTGGCGGTGACGTAATCGCAACTTGAAATGCGTACTTCAAGCGTGCAGACCCTGAATTGGGACACAGCCTCTGAGCAGCTTTTCTGCTTAGCAATTTAATTTAAATCTTTTGTTACATCCCTTTTTCATAGTATAATCTTAACGTGCTTCATCTGAATCACCCTTTCTGTGTACTCACTACCTAATTTATAGCCAAAGTATTCACTCACTGTCTCTTTACTGTTTCGCTAGCTTAGCTTAGCTCGTAGCCGACTCGTTAGCACCATGGCTACTTCACCTGTCCCTCCTGCACTTTCCTGCTCATTGTGTCAGATGTTTAGTTACTCCTCGGCCTCCTTTAGCAGTAATGATACCTGTAACAAATGTAGCATATTTGCAGCTCTGGAGGCCAGGATTACTGAATTGGAGACTCTGCTTCGCACCCTTCATTCACCCGTAGCTAGCCAGGCCCCTGTAGCTGGTGCAGCTGAAGATAGCGTAGGCCCCGCTAGCTGTTCCCTGGCAGACCCCAAGCAGCTGGGGAAAGAGGGCGGCTGGGTGACGGTGAGGAGGAAGCATAGTCTTAAACTGAAGCCCCAGGTACACCACCAACCTGTTCATGTGTCTAACCGTTTTTCCCCACTCGGCGACACACCCGCCGGGGGTCAAACTCTGGTAATTGGTGATTCTGTTCTCAGACATGTGAAGCTAGAGACACCGGCAACCATAGTCAATTGTCTTCCAGGGGCCAGAGCAGGCGACATTGAAGGAAATTTAAAACTGCTGGCTAAGGGTAAACGTAAATACAGTAAGATCATAATTCACGTCGGCAGTAATGACACCCGGTTACGCCAATCGGAGGTCACTAAAATCAATATTGAATCGGTGAGTAACTTTGCCAAAACAATGTTGGACTCTGTAGTTTTCTCTGGTCCCCTCCCCAATCAGACCAGGAGTGACATGTTTAGCCGCATGTTCTCCTTAAATTGCTGGCTGTCTGAGTGGTGTCCCAGAAACGATGTGGGCTTCATAGATAATTGGCAAACCTTCTGGAGGAAACCTGGTCTTGTTAGGAGAGACGGCATCCATCCCACTTTGGATGGAGCAGCTCTCATTTCTAGAAATATGGACAAATTTATTAAACCCCCCAAAATATGACTATCCAGAGTTGGGACCAGGAAGCAGAGTTGCAGTCTTGCACACCTCTCTGCAGCTTCTCTCCTCCTGTTACCCCCCCAAAAACCCATCTCCATAGAGACTGTGTCAGCTCCCAAAAAGACAAAAAACAAACTAAAAACCAGCAATAAACAACTTAAACATAAAAAATCACAAAGAAAGAACAATACAGTATCCACATCTGAACCAAAGAGTAAAACAGTGAAATGTGGATTATTAAATGTTAGGTCTCTCTCCTCCAAGTCTCTGTTAGTACATGACTTAATAATTGATCAACAAATCGATTTACTCTGCCTTACAGAAACCTGGTTGCAGCAGGATGAGTATGTTAGTTTAAATGAATCAACACCCGAGTCATTCTAACTACCAGAAATCCCGAAGCACAGGCCGAGGGGGCGGTGTGGCAGCAATTTTTCACACCAGCCTATTAATTAACGAAAGACCAAGACAGACTTTTAATTCATTTGAAAGCCTGATGCTTAGCCTCGTCCACCCCAGCTGTAAAACTCAGAAACCAGTCTTACTTGTTATCATCTATCGTCCACCTGGGCCTTACACAGAGTTTCTCTCTGATTTCTCAGACTTTTTATCTGATTTAGTGCTCAGCTCAGATAAAATAATTATTGTGGGTGATTTTAACATCCATGTAGATCAGGGGTGTGCAATTCCAGGCCCCGAGGGCCGGTGTCCCTGCAGGTTTTAGATCTCACCTTGGGTCAACACACCTGAATCACATGATTAGTTCATTACCAGGCCTCTGGAGAACATCAGGACATGTTGAGGAGCTAATTTAGCCATTTAAATCAGCTGTGTTGGTTCAAGGACACATGTAAAACCTGCAGGGACACCGGCTCTGTAGAGACACCCCTGATGTAGATGCTACAAATGACAGCCTCAACATCGCATTTAATCTGTTATTAGACTCAATTGGCTTCTCTCAAAATGTAAAAGAACCCACCCACCACTTTAATCACACTCTAGATCTTGTTTTAACGTATGGCATAGAAACTGAACATGTAACAGTGTTTCCTGAAAACCCTCTGCTGTCTGATCATTTCCTGATAACATTTACATTTACAATAATTGATTACACAGCAGTGGAGAGTAGACTTTATCACAGTAGATGTCTTTCTGAAAGCGGTGCCAGAACATCTTACTATTCATCACTGATTGAAGAAAATAAGAACAACCCCAGGTTTCTCTTCAGCACAGTAGCCAGGCTGACAAACAGTCAGAGCTCTACTGAGCCAACCATCCCTTTAACGTTAACTAGTAATGACTTCATGAACTTCTTCACGAATAAAATTCTTATCATTAGAGAAAAAATTACCAATAATCATCCCACAGATGTAATATTATCTACAGCTACTTTTAGTACCATCGATGTTAAGTTAGACTCTTTTTTCTCCAATTGATCTTTCTGAGTTAACTTCAATAATTAATTCCTCCAAACCATCAACGTGTCTTTTAGACCCCATTCCTACTAAACTGCTCAAAGAAGTCCTGCCATTAATTAATGCTTCAATCTTAAATATGATCAACCTATCTCTAATAATCGGCTATGTACCACAGGCCTTCAAGGTGGCTGTAGTTAAACCTTTACTTAAAAAGCCATCTCTAGACCCAGCTGTCTTAGCTAATTATAGGCCAATCTCCAATCTTCCTTTCATATCAAACATCCTTGAAAGAGTAGTTGTCAAACAGCTAACAGATCATCTGCAGAGGAATGGCTTATTTGAAGAGTTTCAGTCAGGTTTCAGAGCTCATCACAGCACAGAAACAGCTTTAGTGAAGGTTACAAATGATCTTTTTATGGCCTCTGACAGTGGACTCATCTCTGTGCTTGTCCTGCTAGACCTCAGTGCTGCGTTCGATACTGTTGACCATAATATCCTATTAGAGCGATTAGAGCATGCTGTAGGTATTACAGGTACTGCACTGCAGTGGTTTGTATCATATCTATCTAATAGACTCCAATTTGTACATGTAAATGGAGAGTCCTCTTCACACACTAAGGTCAGTTATGGTGTTCCACAGGGTTCAGTGCTAGGACCAATTCTATTTACATTATACATGCTTCCCTTAGGCAGCATCATTAGAAGACATAGCATAAATTTTCACTGCTATGCAGATGACACGCAGCTCTATCTATCCATGAAGCCAGGTAACACACACCAATTAGTTAAACTGCAGGAATGTCTTAAAGACATAAAGACCTGGATGGCCGCTAACTTTCTGCTTCTTAATTCAGATCAAACTGAGGTTATTGTACTCGGCCCTGAAAATCTTAGAAATATGGTATCTAAGCAGATTCTTACTCTGGATGGCATTACCTTGGCCTCCAGTAATGCTGTGAGGAACCTTGGAGTCATTTTTGACCAGGACATGTCCTTCAATGCACATATTAAACAAATATGTAAGACTGCTTTCTTCCATTTGTGCAACATCTCTAAAATTAGAAATATCCTGTCTCAGAGTGATGCTGAAAAACTAGTTCATGCATTTATTACTTCCAGGCTGGACTACTGTAATTCACTATTATCAGGATGTCCTAAAAACTCGCTGAAAAGCCTTCAGCTAATCCAAAATGCTGCAGCAAGAGTCCTGACGGGGACTAGAAAGAGAGAGCATATTTCTCCTGTTTTGGCTTCCCTTCATTGGCTTCCTGTTAAATCCAGAATTCAAAATCCTACTCCTCACATACAAGGTCTTAAATAATCAGGCCCCATCTTATCTTAATGACCTTGTAGTACCATATCACCCTATTAGAGCACTTCGCTCTCGCTCTGCAGGCCTACTTGTTGTTCCTAGAGTATTTAAAAGTAGAATGGGAGGCAGAGCCTTCAGTTTTCAGGCCCCTCTTCTGTGGAACCAGCTTCCAGTTTGGATTCGGGAGACAGACACTATCTCTACTTTCAAGATTAGGCTTCAAACTTTCCTTTTTGCTAAAGCATATAGTTAGGGCTGGACCAGGTGACCCTGAATCCTCCCTTAGTTATGCTGCAATAGACGTAGGCTGCCGGGGATTCCCATGATGCATTGAGTTTTTCCCTTCCAGTCACCTTTCTCACTCACTATGTGCTAATAGACCTCTCTGCATCGAATCATATCTGTTACTAATCTCTGTCTCTCTTCCACAGCATGTCTTTATCCTGTCTTCCTTCTCTCACCCCAACCAATCACAGCAGATGGCCCCGCCCCTCCCTGAGCCTGGTTCTGCCGGAGGTTTCTTCCTGTTAAAAGAGAGTTTTTCCTTCCCTCTGTCGCCAAAGTGCTTGCTCATAGGGGGTCATATGATTGTTGGGTTTTTCTCTGTATTTATTATTGTGCGATCTACTGTACAATATAAAGCGCCTTGAGGCGACTTTTGTTGTGATTTGGCGCTATATAAATAAAATTGAATTGAATTGAATCCCTGTGGTTGTGTAGATATATACATTTCATACGAAAAGTTTTTGAGTTAAATCAAGTGGAAAACTGCTGATTCTTGAGTGACAGTGGGAAGATAGGTAGACATGAAAGGAAATCCTTCTTCTCTTTTACAGTTTTGCAGTAATTTTGGTTGGATTGAACTGTTTGAGGGGTTCTGGCCCCTGAGTTGTATGCTTGACACCATGGCTTTATAGCAACGAGGGCCTTTAGACGAATTTTCATATGTGGTCACAGCAAGAAAGAACCTTTACTTTGGGTGCTATTTTACTGATAAACGTATAACTTTACCGTTTCTGACAGTCAGGAACTTTTACATGGTTCACACAGTGTGCAGGAGCCCAGCTGTCTTTGCAGCAGAAACACTCCAACCTGCTCGCTACTTTGACACCGCTCGCTTCAAGACTGCAGCCTCCAGGGAGGGCAGCCGAGCTCTCTACAGAGCCGCCCTCCCTCTCTCTCAGCCCGGCTTCTTCTCCTCCAAACGGCGCTCATAGCAGCGACCTGACGGCCGCTCAGCAGCCGCGCTTCTTCCGCTGTTCAAACACCCCACCCCACCGGCCGTTCGTGAGGTTTTTATATTTCAGTAGCAGGCACTGACCACAGGGGGAGATCCGGTTCGTGTCAGGAAGTTTTTGCTTTCGGTCGATGGATGGAGTCGTCCCCGCAGGATTCAGCGAGCGAGGCGGGCAGGAGCGGCTCTGAGCCCGCTACATCAGCGAGCCTAGAGACTCCGCACCTCACACCGCCCAGGACACACAGCTCCTCCGGCTCCAGCTGCGGCAAAGGTAGGACTGCTAATTCTTAAATGATGATTATTATTATTGATCTCGACTACATCTGTCACAGCTGTGAGTGTGTTTGAGCTGCAACAACAACTTCAAACGGTTTGGGGAGCAGTTTGATGTGTCGGAGCGCAGACATCCACTGACTCGTGCACATTAACACCTCCGTGTGAGAACATTACTTTGATGTGAACGGAAACTGTCATGTTCAATTGAAGGCATTTTATTTAACTTTAATTAATAAATAATAAAATAATCGACTTAAAAAGTGAAAGTGAATGAATGCAATACCCTTCCTGTTTGGCCGTTCTGCTATTTTTTTTTTTTTTTTTTTTGGTTGCAGTAAAATGAAAAATGTTTTTACAAGACTTTAGTTTTTAAGACAAACGTGTTCTTACTGTGTCAGCAGCTTGTGTTCACCTTTCATGTCAACAATCACCCCGCTCCAAAAATGAATATTTTTTCTTTTTACAAGTGTAACAAAGAACATGATACGGTGGCCCTGAGAGGCCAAACGGACTGCAACTTCAGAAAACACTTGCAAAAAGAAAAACGCCGCAAAAAGAAAAATGCTGCAAAAAGAAAAACACTTGCAAAAAGAAAAATGCTGCAAAAGCGCACAAAGCACAACGGAAATAGGAAAAAAGACAACGGAAATGTTTCTGGGGAGACAATAACCGGACGGACCAGTTGCACGAACCAAAACATGTATGTATGGCTGTATACCAATTCAGGGTCTGCAGCCTTAACGCAGCCTTAACCCTTAAGGGCCGCACTCAAAGACCGCTGAGGCCGCTTGTAGGCTTGTGAGATGGGACGGTCTAGGCTCCGTCGCGCTGCCCAGGTTGCCTAGCAACCATGATACTAACAGCTGGAAACGTTTCATACAGCTTTGTTTGACAGAAATGAAGGAGAACATATTTTGTACATTTGTTTCTACATGAGCTTTGTGTGATTTGATAAGTATCTGAGGCTGATGATTTTTGGGCTTCATTTCTGTACTGAACAGTCATTTAAGATTAGCTAGTAAATAACAATTAGCTCATGTTGTTCATGAGACTAAAGTCATCTCACTTTGGTAATGTAAATATAATATGGCCAATATTTTATTAATCATTATTAGTTATTACAGCAGTGAACATGAACTCTGTGCCAAACACTGAGCTTCAGTAAAGATTCAAGTTGCATTTATTTATATTTCCTATCACCTTAAACCTTCACTCAAAGACAAGCATCTCTGACAGTGTATATACAGATGTATTATATATAAGAGACAAATATTGTTTGTTTAATATGTTGCCATTACTAAATTTGGCTCAATGCTTACATATATGTGTAAAAAGCAAATGTACGAGCTGTGATAACTGTTTCTGATAGAATGAAGATCAGACTGATATATGAAATATTCCTTTATTGGGTGAGAAAATCAGACCATGTCATAACTGCTTTAAGTCATACAGAATAGATATCAGAGCCTTAAACAGGCTGACTTCTGCTAAATGGGTCAAACTGGGCAGAAAGTCTACAAACACATAACATCCTTATAGAATATGATGTAACACTATAGATCAACTTAGCTCAGAATATATAAAGCATATAAACAATTACAGCAATATGATGCAACAAACACAGCAGTGCTACTAATCCAAAATACTCAAAGCTTCATAGAACTGAAACAAACATTTATTTTTAGCTCCATCCTGCTGCTGATACATACTTTAGGTTTCTGAATATTAAACTTGTTGCTGCCTTTCATAGTGTGTAACTTGAAGGCCCTGAGTACTTTCTCCCACACTGAAAACACTGGGATGATAACATTATTTGAACATTACCTAATAAGACTGATTCAGGACAGACAATTAGTGATGTTAAACTTTCCTAGCAGTCCTTCACAAACAGGGAACAGTCTGTCTATTCTCTCCATCTGTCAGCTGCTGCTGGCTCTTCCTCCTCCTCTTCCTCACACACTGCTGAGTTTGTCCTGGTGGATCATCAGGGGTGCAAAGCCTCACAGATGATGTGCAGCAGTGGGTCCCTCAGTCTGTCCTCACTCTGGACACTTGCAGTCGTCACACATGGAAATCAAATGTGTGATAAGCTGCAGGATTCAAACACAAGTGTAACTTATAAATACATGTTCATACTTTTATTCCACAATCAGAGAGAAAGAAACAGAGAGAGAGTGCAGGACAGACAGACAGGTGACAGTCTCAGGTGTACACACTGCTACAAAACAGCACAAGAGAAGGAGGATTTAGTGTTTGTGTTATTACGAGTGCTGAACAAGAAGAGTTCCAGATGGTCCAGTGGACACATGTGTGACTCCTGTGATTAAAGCATCTTTCTTTCAGCTTAACGAGTGAACCGTCAGCTCGTTCAAACACATGTTAAAGTCCGTTTGGCTCCACACCACCGAGCAGAGGCAGCAATATAACATAGCTAACATTAACAGTGCAGTGAATCCTGCTTGTGCCGTCATATTCAGGACTGCAAACCGAGCAGCATCACTGACTTTCAGCTTGTTGTGTTTGTGGATATATGACTGACTTTAATTATGCATAAAATCATCACATTCTCTGGAAGATTAAGGTCGACTATATATATATTTAGAAGTAGAGGCTTTAAAACCAAGTTACCGCTGAAAGTACAAAAATCGCTAATGTCACATAACTTTGCCGACATGTGGCCAACAGTAATGTTTTAATGTTCTTAAACATTCGCACATAAATAAGTGACATAATATTCAGAACTTACTTTTGAAAGTTTACTCTTTGGCCGCTCCACTTCTTTGAAGTGTCTCCCAGTGCACTTGTTAGCATGTTTTGGTTCGTGCAACTGGTCCGTCCGGTTATTGTCTCCCCAGAAACATTTCCGTTGTCTTTTTTCCTATTTCCGTTGTGCTTTGTGTGCTTTTGCAGCGTTTTTCTTTTTGCAGCATTTTTCTTTTTGCAAGTGTTTTTCTTTTTGCAGCGTTTTTCTTTTTGCAGCGTTTTTCTTTTTGCAGCATTTTTCTTTTTGCAGCGTTTTTCTTTTTGCAAGTCTTTTCTGAAGTTGCAGTCCGTTTGGCCTCTCAGGGCCACCGTAACATGAAGGCTAATGAACAAAAGTAGAAATTGTTTATTCATAACAGGAACACAGTGATTATTGGCTCTTTTGTGGGGTGGCTGTAGCTCAGGTAGCAGAGCAGGTGGTGCTTCACCTGGTGGTTCCATCCCCGTGTGTCCGTCAGATATCTAACCCCACGTTGCATCCATCAGTGTGTGAGTGTTTGACAGAGAACATAGCAGAGATTTAAATCAGCGACAGTTAAAACAAACAGACTCAAAACATCCACAAAGTCTCAAAATAACCACAAAACAAGTACTAAGAGATTCAAAGTAACAGCTACAGTCTCACAACAGCTAAAACTACTAGAAAGACTTTGTAAACAAGCACAAAAAGACTGATAACAGGAAAAAAAGTTAAAACCAGAGATAAAAGCTAGCACTAAGAAAGACATTCAGAAACAAACATCTGTCTATAGATACATTTAAAAAAAAACATTTTGTCGCGGTCCTGGGTCGGATCGACCCAGCATTTGAGTTCCTTATGTTTTGGTTTTGAATGATTGTTCTTTATGTTTCTCTGGTGCTTTGTTGATTTTTATTATGGATCCGTGTTTCAGTTATTCTGGTTTGTTTCTGCATTATGACTAAGGTTCGGGTTGTATTTTGTTGTTATTGCCGGTTTAGTTCAGCGTCAAGTCTGCCTCTCTCCGTCTAGTCCGTGTCTTAGTTAAGTGTGTTTTTCCTGTTTTACTTTGAAGGTTCATGTTCCTGTCTGATGTCAGTGTTCCAGCTTTGCTCTCCATGTCTCGTTAGGTCTTATTCCTCCCAGCTGTGTTCCCCTTCTGTCTCTAATTCCTTGATGACTCCCTCAGTGTGTTTAAGCCCAGTGTGTCTTTGTGTCAGTGTCGCGTCGTTAAAGTCTTCTACCCTCTAGTTATCTGTGTGTTCCGTCTGCTAGCCTGCCTGCGTAGTTTATTTCTGTATTCTCAGTTTAGTTAAGTTCATGCACCTTTTTCTGCCCAGCAATAAAGCTGTGTGTTTTTGAGTTCACATCTGCCTCCGAGTCCTGCATTTTGGGTCCTTTCCCCGTGCCTGCCTGCACGCAGCCATGACACATTTAAACTAAAAGGATTACTCACATATATATTGGTGGATATGTTTTGCAGCAGAATAATTTTTTACGTTTTTATTTATTTGATGGCCACCTAAACAGAGTGTCACGCTCTCACTCGCATGCAGTGATTAATACCAGTGAATGAAGTCATATGTCCCCTGTGAGCAGCTCACGGACCTGACATTAGATTTTCCTGCTGCTCATTATTGGTATGCAGCCTGGGGAGAGGCGGTCAGATCGAACTTCACTGAGTTTCTCGGAGCAGAGTTGGTTAAGTAACAGCTGTTTGAGGAGAAGGAGAAAAATCACAGTGAGTGTTTGAGCTGAGTTGAAATGGAGACAGGCAGATAGTGTGACTGTTTCTGAGACATGCAGTCAAAGCAGAGAGCCCCGAGGAGCTAGAACCAGAGTAAACAACGAAAGGTAAATAAAGTCAGTCGGTCAGATGCTGTGTTCAAGTTCGACTTGTAAAAGCCGAGAGGACTGTGGGGTGTGTGAATAAGAAAGGAAAGGTTCCAGGTAAGTCTGGCAGCAGAAGCTGTTGAGATGCAGAATCAGAGTCTTGATAAGGTGATGAAGCTGGTCCTCTATAAAAGAATAGCGACGGGTCCTTTTAGTGCTCAAAGTACAATTTGTGACTGAATGTCAAACCTGAAATCAGGAGTGTGATTTCTGAATAATATGGATTTCTGGGACTCTCCTGCTGTCCAATCCGAGCACGTATTAATGGCTAAAAACTGGTGTCATAACATTTCACATTTGTTTTGGGAAATGAATAAGCATGTTTGGGATACAATTTAGACATTTTCTCCTGAGCAGTGCATACTGCATATTTTTTACATAAAAGTTTTGCACAGAGCCTTGCTGGTACGCTAGCGCAGCCTTATCCGCCCACAGCTCCGTGTGCATCAGTCAGTGTGTGGTGTACAGTAGGTCTTGGTGCAGCTCTCACTGCTTCAGCCTTCAGACACACCTCTTGCTTAGGCTTGACTGATTGTCAGTGAAAGCCTGGAATAATTCAATAACAACCATGCGGGATCACAACCAGGATCAGCGAGCACATTCTGGACGTACGGTCTCAGCGCCTGTCAACAGCACTTACAATAGACTGACACCTTGACTCCTCTGTGCTCACTTCATATATACTGAATAGCACCACAGGTCCCTGATGATGAGATCATTTTACACTGTGTGCTGAAAAAAGATCATCGTTCCAGGTTTTTCCCATGGGTTATCAAATGTCTCTTCTGTGTAACATCACCAAATTATTTTATGTGTTTACTTTGTAATGTGTAGGTATGTCGAGTTTTTAAAAGACATCTTTAGGTTGAGATAAATGCACCTTGGAATTGCTGTCACGGTTTGAGATGCAACTTCTAAACCATAAGTATGTCTGTTTTTCTTTGCATTTCTTTGTCAGGTGGTTCTGTACTCTTGAAAAAAATATAGTTTCAATGCATTGAGGAAATATATTCAATTCAATTTTATTTATACAGCTCCAAATCACAACAACAGTTGCCTCAAGGCGCTTTATATTGTACAGCAGATCGTTCAATAATAGATACAGAGAAAAACCCAACAATCATATGACCCCCTATGAGCAAGCACTTTGGCGACAGTGGGAAGGAAAAACTCCCTTTTAACAGGAAGAAACCTCCGGCAGAACCAGGCTCAGGGAGGGGCGGGGCCATCTGCTGCGACCGGTTGGGGTGAAAGAAGGAAGACAGGATAAAGACATGCTGTGGAAGAGAGACAGAGATTAATAACAAGTGTGATGCAGTGCAGAGAGGTCTGTTAGGCTTGACTGGTACACCATATATCTACATCATATTCAAAACCATCCATCCATCCATCCATCTTCATCCGCTTTATCCGAGGTCGGGTCGCGGGGGCAGCAGCCTAAGCAGAGAAGCCCAGACCTCCCTCTCCCCAGCCACCTCCTCCAGCTCATCCGGGGGAACACCAAGGCGTTCCCAGGCCAGCCGAGAGATATAATCTCTCCAGCGTGTCCTGGGTCTGCCCCGGGGCCTCCTCCCGGTGGGACATGCCCGGAACACCTCACCCAGGAGGCGCCCAGGAGGCATCCTTGTCAGATGCCCAAGCCACCTCAACTGGCTCCTTTCGATGCGGAGGAGCAGCGGCTCTACTCTGAGCCCCTCCCGGATGGCCGAACTTCTCACCCTATCTCTAAGGGAGAGGCCAGCCACCCTTCGGAGGAAGCTCATTTCTGCCGCTTGTATCCGCGATCTGGTTCTTTCGGTCACTACCCACAGCTCGTGGCCATAGGTGAGGGTCGGGACGTAGATCGACCGGTAAATTGAGAGCTTCGCTTTTACACTCAGCTCCCTCTTCACCACGACGGACCGGTGCAGCGTCCGCATCACTGCGGCAGCGGCACCAATCCGTCTGTCAATCTCCGGCTCCCTTCTCCCATCACTCGCGAACAAGACCCCGAGATACTTGAACTCCTCCACTTGGGGCAGGAACTCATCCCCGACCCGGAGTGGGCACTCCACCCTTTTCCGGCTGAGAACCATGGCCTCAGATTTGGAGGTGCTGATCCTCATTCCCGCTGCTTCACACTCGGCTGCGAACTGTTCCAGTGCGAGCTGGAGGCCCCCACCCGATGAAGCCATCAGAACCACATCATCCGCAAAAAGCAGAGATGAGATTCTGAGGCCACCGAAGTGAAAGCCCTCCGCCACTTGGCTGCGCCTAGAAATCCTGTCCATAAAAATTATGAACAGAATCGGTGATAAAGGGCAGCCCTGGCGGAGCCCATCGCCCACCGGAAACGAGTCCGACTTATTGCCGGCAATGCGAACCAAACTCTTGCAACGGTTGTATAGGGATCGAATGGCCCGTAGCAGTGGGCCAGACACCCCATACTCCCGCAACACCTCCCACAGGACACCCCGAGGGACACGGTCGAATGCCTTCTCCAAGTCCACAAAACACATGTAGACTGGTTGGGCAAACTCCCATGCACCCTCAAGTATCCTCGAGAGGATAAAGAGCTGGTCCAGTGTTCCGCGACCAGGACGAAAACCGCATTGTTCCTCCTGTATCCGAGGTTCGACTAACGGACGAACTCTCCTTTCCAGCACCCTGGGATAGACTTTCCCAGGGAGGCTGAGGAGTGTGATCCCCCTGTAGTTGGAACACACCCTCCGGTCTCCCTTCTTAAAGATGGGGACCACCACCCCGGTCTGCCAGTCCAGGGTTACTGCCCCTGATCTCCACGCAACATTGTAGAGGCGTGTCAACCAGGACAGCCCTACAACGTCCAGAGCCTTCAGGAACTCGGGGCGGACCTCATCAACACCAGGGGCTCTGCCACCAAGGAGTTGTTTAACTGCCTTAGTGACCTCGACCCCAGAAATTGGCGGCTCATTCCCCTCATCCCCAGACTCTGCTTCCTCCTCGGAGGACGTGTCAGTGGGATTAAGGAGGTCCTCGAAGTATTCCTTCCACCGCCTGACAATTTTCTCAGTCGACGTCAGCAGCGCACCGCCAGCACTATACACAATGCAGGTAGAGCACCGCTTTCCCCTCCTGAGACGCCTGACGGTTTGCCAGAATCTCTTCGAGGCAGTCCAAAAGTCTTTTTCCATGGCCTCTCCGAACTCCTCCCACACCCGAGTTTTTGCTTCAGCCACTGCCCGAGCCGCATTCTGCTTGGCCTGTCGATACCTGTCGGCTGCCTCCGGAGTCCCACAGGCTAACCAAGCCCGATAGGACTCCTTCTTCAGCCTGGTGGCTGCCTTCACCTCTGGTGTCCACCATTTGGTTCGGGGATTACCACCACGGCAGGCACCAACCACCTTGCGGCCGCAGCTCAATGCAGCAGCTTCGGCAATGGAGACGCTGAACATGGTCCATTCGGACTCAATGTCCCCAGTCTCCCTCGGAATGTTGTTGAAGCTCTGCCGGAGGTGTGCGTTGAAGATCTCGCGGACTGGGGCCTCTGCTAGACGTATTCAAACCCCCAAAGTCAAAAATTTAACATCACTATGACAAAGATTCTTTGTGTGATTAAACACTTTAAGGAACCTTCTGTCGCTTTGTCGTCAGCTTCTATGTTAACTCCCTCTGTAAATTTTCTTACTCATTCATCCACAACAGGGTCTTTTGCCTCTTGTATTCACTGTGCAAGAGGCAGAGTACACCATGGATATGTCGCCAATACGACCCAGGGCACAGAGTTACATCCACAGACTCACCATGAGCCTAATATGCCTGACTTTGGACTTTGGAAGAAGCTGGTGTACCTGTAGAGAACCCACATACCCACAGGGAGAACATGTAAACTCCACACAGAAATGCCTGTAACGGTGCTGACCAATCAGAAATGTCTGGTGAATTGTTCATTTATCAACTAGACAGCTTGGTTTGCAAACTGTAACTGCTAAACAGTGCTGAGTAACAGTCTTATAAAAACATGAATTTTACTCACCAGAACGGCTGCACAAACTTTGTGGATGGCCTGTAGCATGCAGCAGCACATTAACTGTGGTAGTCAGTGCAGCTCACGCCTGTAACTGACGCTTATATAATAACACATCAGTCATGAGATGGTGTGTTAGAGATGGATGATTAAAGCAACTGTGATTTTTAAGTGTGTTATGTGAAATGAATGAATAGTTGTGTTAAATAATTGACATCACAATTACTTGATTGTGGTTTTTGCTGTGTTATCGTGGCTCGTGAGGTACTTTGACAGTCATTCTGTTCAGGAGTCAGTCAGCATGGAAGGAAGAAGTGAAAATAACTCAAGCTGCTTTGGAAACCAAGAACACATGGATATGAGTTTCTTTAATGTGCAAGTTGTAATAGTATGGAATAGAAGTTTAGATATAAAACAATGAGTCTGGATTTACTAAAAGTCACTTGAAATTTTACTTGAAAGTTAACTAACAAAATAAAGAGTTAACTGTGTCCCTGGCTCTGGAGACATCTGACCTTTGACCCCAGAGGTGCTGGTAAAGAGACACACCTGCCCTGCAGCATATTTACACAAACACAGTCGAGGTGTGATGGTTCATTTGGGCAGGGTGTTGTTACACTGACTGACAACAAGTTTGACCTTCCACGGCAAAGTGTGAAGAGTTGCAGGGTTCGTATCATTTTCATTTCCTGTGTGGATGCTGATGTAGACTTCATGTCTGGCCTTCACTTCCTTGAAAGGACCTCACAGTATTTATCATACGTTACCATTTATACAGGCTCTGTAATCATTTTTACATTTCTTAATAAATAGTTTTCTTTTATTCTGAGCCTTCTGGCATGTGGGTACTGTGGTTAGTAGGAGTGGTTAGCAAGAAGGTCCTGGGTTTGAATCCAGGCTGGGGGCTTTCTGTGTGGAGCTTGCATGTTCTCCCAGTGTCTCCGTGGGTTCTCTCTGGGTACGCCTGCTTCCTTCCACAGTCCAAAAACATGCATGGGGTTTAGTTAACTGGTGATTCTAAAATTGAGCATAAGTGTGAATGTAGGTGTTAACGGTCGGTCGTGGGTGAAGCCTGCCTCTTGCTCTATGATACCTGGAATAGTTTCCTGGCAATCCTGAAATAACTGGATGGATGTTTTAATAAATGGCAATCACACAAAATCTCAAAATCTAGCTGTAGAGCATGTATGTACGGACATCTATGGAGAACATGTTGTGGATTATAGTGCTGCAGGAATGACCTCCTCTGCGCACACTGAAGACAAAAAGGTCAAATGTGGATTCTTTACTCCATAAACCCCGTTGCCACTAATTTTCAGTCAAGGTCTTGTGGAATATCAAATACATCAGCTTAGTCTTCCTGATTTCCTTCTTTACGGACAGCAGCTCCTCCACTGAGACCCTTTTTCATGTGAACAGCAGACAGACAGTCCTGCGTCAGGTCTTTGCTGAATTTCTTCCCATTCCTTAAGAAGATGACTTTCAGGTATTGTTGATCGCTGTAGATCAGTTTTTAGAACTGATACTGATAATTTGATGTAAATTATTGCAATGTTTTACAATACGTCACTGTAACAAAGTCTCTAAAGATACTATTTAACCCTAGAACACTATCGCTGTAAATAGTAACACAATCACTAATGCTGGGTGATTTTTACCCGATATAATATAACCAATAAAAAGTAATCAAATATATCAGAATATGACAACACATGACAAATTAGAGTGGTCGTCTTTTACTTTCAACTGTGCCATGTCTAACAAAATGAAAAAAAAACCCTCCTAAAACAAAATAATAATCTTTGGTCCACCCATTCCTGGGAAATTTGAGACTTCCCTGGTGAAGGCACAGGCTCCTCGACACGCAAACAGCTGCAGGAGAGAGAAATCATGTAAATGTATTTGCTCGGGTGTAACTCACCTGGCGATAGTGTTCTAGGGTTAAAATGTTTTTGTTGTTAGGTTGTCTGACTTTTTTCAGTAGTTTGCCCTTGCATTAGACGCCTTTTTAATGCTTGAGTCCTGAGTCATAGGTCAGTGTTAAGTGGTTTAAAAATCTGAACTGAAAATGAGTGAAAATGCAGCCAAGGTGAAGAAAAAAATGTTGAAAGCCTGGAGAACTAGTCCTTGAGACTAATTCAAAAAATACACAAAGGTCTGGCTGCTTGGAAGCAGAACATAAAGACTTGGGCAGTAAAGCAAGTTTAAACAGTTTTACACTCTCAGTCCCTCATCTCAAAGTCATTGTTTGTTGTTTCCTTTTTGTTTTTTTGAATGTCTGAAATAAAATCAGGATTTCTCCTACAAAATAAAACACATAAGCAAGTGCTCCTAAAATGTGAACCTTTTTCTTTTTGGTGTACAGTTTATCTGTTTTTGTTTAGTGTTTGTACAGTTCACTGAGCCCTGCTAATCATTCACTAGATCATACATTTGGCATTACTATTGAAAAAACATTAAAGCAAGTGATAACATATCCTTAAAAAAATGAAAAAATCTAACAAAAATACTGATCATAATATTAGGAAGCAGGCTCCTCCTCCTACCCCTGTCACCATCAGAGGGGCTGATGTGGAGATCGTTGAGGACTACCGGTACCTGGGGGTACACTTGGACTGTAACCTGGACTGGACCACAGTAGATAGCACCAATGCTATCTTCAAAAAAGGGCAGAGTCGGCTTTTCCTACTGAGGCGACTCAGATCCTTCAATGTTGGTAGGAAAATGCTGACCATGTTCTATCACTCGGTGTTGGAGAGCGTTGTGTTCATTGCAGCTGTGAGCTGGGGCAGTGGGGTGAAGACAGCTGATGCCAACAGGCTGAACAAACTGATTAGAAAGGCCGGTTCTGTCCTGGGTGTCAGACTGGAGAACCTGGAGGAGGTGTCTGAGAGGAGAATGCTAAAAAAGCTTCTTTCTATCATGGACAACCCCTCCCACCCCATGCACACCCCCATGATGGACCATCGGAGCAAACGCAGCAAAAGACTCATTGCCCCGAAATGCAGAACTGACCGCCACAGGAAATCCTTTGTGCTGGTGGCAATAAGACTGTTTAACTCTTCCTCACTCTGTAGCTGATTCTCCTGAGACTATTACCTATGTTATTCTGTTCCCTCCAGACCGTGCAATATTACCCAACAGTACCTTATTGAATATTGAATATTTGTTTCATCCCCCCATCATACGCTGCTACTCCCTTTATTCTATTGCACAATACTATGTCACTTTCTAGAATCGCCTGCACTGATAGTTAAGTTATTTATTCACCAGGATACAGTCATTTATATTACTTCATTAGAGTTATTTGATACTATGTATACTGTATA
The DNA here is from genome assembly GCA_029532605.1 of Oreochromis grahami. NCBI lineage: Eukaryota > Metazoa > Chordata > Actinopteri > Cichliformes > Cichlidae > Oreochromis > Oreochromis grahami. The sequence continues at coordinate 41,855 of JAQSNX010001873.1, read as the reverse complement.
TTATTGTATACTACTATTCTTATTGTATATATTGTATATCTTATTTATCTGTTCCTCTGTCTCTCCTGCTGCTTTGAGCATGTGCACGACAAAAGAATTTCCCTCGGGATAAATAAAGTTATTCTTATTCTTAGACGCTGGCTGGGACATTTCTATGTGAGATGTCCTTTGTGACCCAAAGAGGATTTGTTGCTCCACTACAGTATGGAGGCAACAACAAACTGTTAAAATCAAGGCCAAAATATTCATAAGATATATGGGAGGTTCCTGAAAAATATTAGTCACATTTAGAAAACAGTGTCTGGAAAATATCAATTTTGGAACCAAATAAACTTTTAGAAGAAACATACAAATTTAAGAAGATTTATGATAATTAAAATTAACTAAATATTTTCCCTTTGCACATAAACTTTGCAGCCCATGACTGGAACAACATAAAAAAATGTGCCCAAAATATTGTTGGAATAAAAAAATTAATTATAATCTTCAATGCCAAGTGAGTGTCCAAAAGTGTAAAGTGTTCAATGTTCAGTTCATGTTTGAAAAAGTTAATTTACGTTTTGAAAAGGTCATAAAATGTTACATATTGATATAATCAAGGTGCTGCGAATCCAGAAAAGTAACTCAGCTGAAGCACATTTTTCTTATTTAAATCAACTCAAATGAAACTTATGCGTAGTTGAAATAGAAAGCACACACTGCTCAGTCGTACACTCTGGTGGCAGTATTGCTATTTCTGACTGTACTTGAACGCAGCGGGCGTGTTACCTAACAGGTCACAGGTCACAGAACCAGAGCCTTCAGTGTGGGAGAGTGAACGCTTCAAAAACAGAGCTGTGAAGAGCCTTAAAGCTGAACGCTAACTTGCTGACGCTCATTTGGGAGAACAGGAGCAGACTGCAGGGAACCCAGAGCTCTCATTCTGTGTCTTCTGTCACGTTGATTTCACTTTGGTTTGAGCACCTACTGCTCCTTTGGTCAAGTCCTTCCCAGCTTTTCTGTGTTTCCCTTATTTCTGATTACTTCACACTCATGGTGCTGTGTTTATGCTGTTTTCATGGCTCGTTCATTGGGGCGTCAGAAGGTAGAGCGAGTCACGCACCAATCAGAAGGTTCGCTGGCTTTTCCGTCCAACATGTTAAAAGTATGCTTGGGCAAGATGCTGAACCCCAAATTGTACCTGATGCATTCGTGTTTGTGTTAATGTTAGAAAACTCGCTTTGGTACAGGAAGGGGAAAGAGCTCGTGTGATTGGGTGCATGCAGCTTGAGTGCTCAGTTAGAGCAGAAAGTGCTATTACAGTATCAGACTCTTTACCTTTTGTTAATAATGTTGTAGTGTCATAAACTTTTTACTTTTTTACTTGTATGCGGTCTCACAAATGAGTAAAAGTGTGTCACTCATTCACTCATGGCCAAAGAGAATGCTGCGTTCGCCTACAGATGATAAAATGTATGTCACATAGACCCGAGTGGACCCTCGTCACGGGTGGGTAATGCAGACCAAGTGTGGGTGCCTGGTCTGAACTGACAAGAGCCTCTTCAGGTAACAGGTAACAGGCAGAATGACATATTCAACTCCTTGTCACAGTCGTTCTGAAATGCAGGTTTAAAATTCTTAGCTCTCCTCACAAAGCTAGAGGCACACAAATAAAACCACATCTGTTCATAGTTTTGTACTTCTGTAGTTGTTTTGTCCTCATATTTTCAGTATTTGTGGCCACAGAGCTGTGGGACGAGTCAGGCGTCTCAGCCCTGTGACATTTCTGCTTCGCCTACAAAACTCGCAAACCTTTCCAGTCGGGTTTAAGATCATTACAAACAATAAACCTGAACCTTCGTCTCCCGCCCCCTATATCTCATATTATATTTGAAGGTGTTTCACAACAACTTAGGGAACTGAACCTGTGCAACTTTTCTACATTGTGTCTACATTGTTATTCACACATTACCACAGTGATCTGGAAGTGGAAATTGATGTAGTGATGTAGTGAGAATATAAATGCTGCATTTTATGCATTTTATATAAATGCTGCTGAGAAAATTCACCAAGCACAGCAGCTTTGTGGTGATGATGCTGAAGTAATGCGACCACAAAGTTTAGATTCACTTGTGTTTGCTATTTACAGTGAGGTCCATAATTATTTGGACAGAGATGACTTTTTTCGAATGTTGGTTCTTTAGATCACCACAATCAATTTTAAATGAAAGTTGAAATGCAGACTTTCAGCTTTAATTTCAATGGGTTGAACAAAAAGTTTGGCAAAAAATGTAAGTAACTAAAGTATTTTCTTTAGCACAACCCCTTCATTTTAGGGGCTCAAAAGTAATTGGATAAATTGAATAACTGAAAATAAAATGTTTATTTATAATAGTTGCTTGAAAACCGTTTGCTGGCAATCACAGCTGAAGTCTTTAACTTGGACATCACCAGATGCTGGTTTCCTCCTTTTTAATGCTCTGCCAGGCCTTTATTGCAGCGAATTTTATTTCCTGTTTGTTTGTTTGTGGGCCTTTCTGTCCAAAGTTTAGTCTTCAACAAGTAAAATCCTCAGTTGGGTTAAGATCAGCTGACTGACCTGGCCAATAAAGAATATTGCACTTCTTTGCATTAATAAATTACGAGGTGCTTTGGCCGTATGTTTTGGCTCGTGGTCCATCTGTATTATGAAACGCTGGCTAATCAGTCTGACTGAGTTTACCTGGATTTGAGCAGACAGTCTCTGAACACCTCAGAGTTCTTTCGTCTGTTTCTGTCCTGTGTGACATCATCAATAAACACTAGTGTCCCAGTGTCACTGGCAGCCATGCACGCCCAAGCCATCACTGCTGACATCGTGTTGTACAGATGATGTGGTGTGCTTTGCATTAGGGCTGGGCCATATCATACTGTTCACGGTAATACCGGTATAATGTTGGGCAATGATAAGAAAATGAAATATCGCGATAGAATATGGGTTAAACGCGCATGCGCAGTACCTTTGTTTACATACAAACATGGTGGGAAAAACATGGCGGCGACGGAGAATGAGAAGGGTGAAAGCGGATCGTTGAATGAAACGGATGAACCAGAATTGGTTTGTAAAAATGGTGCAACTTCAGTGATGTGGAACTGGTTTGGTTTTCATCCATCAGATATACACCAAAGCACAGTTTTTGGTAGAGCATGCAAGTGGGCCATCGTTATTACCGTGCTTTTCAGAAAATAAGGCACACTTAAAATCAATCCTTTGATTTTCTCAAAACTCGACAGTGCGCCTTATGTATGAATTCTGGTTGTGCGTACTGAAATCAAAAATCTGTCAAAAATGTTTTAGTACGACTTTGCTAAGCTACGAACCCGCACCGCTTGATGGATTGTCGGCTCATTACAGCTACCGTAGTCAGGAGCCTCGTGGAGTGATACGTACTATGGTTCCGCCGGAGGTTTCTTCCTGTTAAAAGGGAGTTTTTCCTTCCCACTGTCGCCAAAGTGCTTGCTCATAGGGGGTCATATGATTGTTGGGTTTTTCTCTGTATGTATTATTGTGCGATCTACTGTACAATATAAAGCGCCTTGAGGCGACTTTTGTTGTGATTTGGTGCTATATAAATAAAATTGAATTGAAATTGAATTGAATACTGTGCTTCAACATAATATTACCGTATTGTGTGTGTATAACCTCTTTTTAAGTTTTGTGGATATTATAGATGGTTACGCTCAGGATATGTCAGCCCATTTCCACTGGAAGTGCCTTTTGGTTATCCCAGCTGGACTTTTGTCAAAGCTGGGAAGGTGCCTAAAGAAAGCTCCAGCCGATCCAGGAGAGAAGGACAACCGCTGCCTAAACAAAAACCTGTAGTGATCCCATATGTGTCAGGAGTATCGGAGCAGCTCAGACGGATTTTTTCTAAACACCGGGTCTCTGTGGCTTTTAAACCCCAAAACACGCTGCGCCAAAAACTGGTCCACCCCAAGGATCGGGTCCCCCGACACAAACAGTGTAACATAGTGTACGCTGTTAAGTGCCAGGAGGATTGCCAGGACTTATACATCGGGGAAACCAAACAACCTCTGGCGAAGCGGATGGCACAACACAGAAGAGCAACCTCATCAGGCCAGGACTCTGCAGTCTATTTACACCTACAGGCCAGTGGACACTCTTTCAACGATGAGGATGTACACATCCTGGACAGGGAGGAACGCTGGTTTGAGGGCGGAGTCAAGGAGGCCATTTACGTGAAAAGGGAAAGACCATCTCTGAATGGAGGAGGGGGCCTAAGGGTACATCTGTCACCATCTTACAACGCTGCGATTGCAGCCATTCCCCAACTCTCTGTGAATGGGACTCATGGCCATTGATCAGTGTTCTTTGATCAGTGGGCTTTGGTCAGTGATTGTTGATCAATGGTCATGGGAATTTGCAATGATCAAGGAACTGACCTCACAGCCCATTGTTCCTTCAGTGGTGCTGGTTTCAGTCATTATGCAAATGTCCTGTTTATAAGATTGGGGAAACCTGCAGTCAGCTGAGACTGAAGGAGTCACTTGGATGAGTGACGAAATGTTTCTCCCACTGAAAACATGCAGATGATTGAGCATGTGTCAAGACATGAGTTTGATAATTGAAGGCTTACTTGCACGCGTGAGAAGGAAGGTTCCTGGGAGGGTGGCGGAGTGAGCATCTTGCTGAATATCAGGGTGCGTGGCGGAGAGTTTTGACCTTGTGGCAGCACGAAGTGGAAATAAAGTAATTACTCTTCACAGTTTTAAAAAAAAGACAACGCCACCCTGGGAATTTCACCCAGAGAATACTGGAGGTAACACTAATCACTACGAAGGCAGTTAGGTTTGTTATACTCAATACAGAGACGAGGTTCAATGATAAAATAAATTGACAATTTATTAATTAAAACAACATTTAAAAGCACAGTCATAAATATCAGTGTACAAGTATGCTAAAAAGGTATTCAGAGCTGAGGCTTACCAGTGGAGGGGCAGGGATGCCACACACAAACTCAAAAGAAAACACACCAAGACACAAGTGCAGCACACTATCACACACTCACACTAATAAACTAAACAAGGCAGGTGTGTACACGCAAAGGATCCCACCACCAAGGCACCCTAGTCTCCTCCACGTCAGCGCTCCGCATCAAGTAAGCCGTGTCATAAAACGTAAGCAGAATGGCTCAGAGGAGGCTTCTACAGCTACGACCAGCTGCGATGGAGGCTTCAGAAGAGTAACCCGCAACTAATCTCTGCAACACCAAAGGGAAGTCAGGTGACCAAAGAGGAGATCACAGGTACGCGATCAGGGACACTCAAATGGCCACTATTTATACTAGCGCCCCCTAATGCGCCAGGCTGAAAGTGGGTTGGACAGAGGGATAACATTCATCCTGCCACAACCTTATATTTCCAATGATCCAAAGGAGAATTATGGGCAGGACGACCCGGGTGAGAAGAGTAGGTAGTTGCGTTTCCCAGGAGTGGGCAGACTGACACGGTGAGTCTTAACAACAGCGACCAGCATCCAGGAGTAGTGATGCGCGAATCATGAACGAATCGTTCAATACTCGAGAATCACTTTACTGACTCATGATTCACAAGCCCAACTGACTCACTGACTCATCCCTGTTGCTGTTAGCAGCAATATATCTAGCTTATAATTGTGGAGAAAAACACAACATCCAGTATCTTAACAAAAACATTTGTTATCCATGGATTCTGTCAGTGTTTTGTTCACCATCAACATTGCGTGCAGCAGCAACCACAGCCTCCCAGACACTGTTCAGAGAGGTGTACTGTTTTCCCTCCTTGTAAATCTCACATTTGATGATGGACCACAGGTTCTCAATGGGGTTCAGATCAGGTGAACAAGGAGGCCATGTCATTAGTTTTTCTTCTTTTATACCCTTTCTTGCCAGCCACGCTGTGGAGTACTTGGACGCGTGTGATGGAGCATTGTCCTGCATGAAAATCATGTTTTTCTTGAAGGATGCAGACTTCTTCCTGTACCACTGCTTGAAGAAGGTGTCTTCCAGAAACTGGCAGTAGGACTGGGAGTTGAGCTTGACTCCATCCTCAACCCGAAAAGGCCCCACAAGCTCATCTTTGATGATACCAGCCCAAACCAGTACTCCACCTCCACCTTGCTGGCGTCTGAGTGGGACTGGAGCTCTCTGCCCTTTACCAATCCAGCCACGGGCCCATCCATCTGGCCCATCAAGACTCACTCTCATTTCATCAGTCCATAAAACCTTAGAAAAATCAGTCTTGAGATATTTCTTGGCCCAGTCTTGACGTTTCAGCTTGTGTGTCTTGTTCAGTGGTGGTCGTCTTTCAGCCTTTCTTACCTTGGCCATGTCTCTGAGTATTGCACACCTTGTGCTTTTGGGCACTCCAGTGATGTTGCAGCTCTGAAATATGGCCAAACTGGTGGCAAGTGGCATCTTGGCAGCTGCATGCTTGACTTTTCTCAGTTCATGGGCAGTTATTTTGCGCCTTGGTTTTTCCACATGCTTCTTGTGACCCTGTTGACTATTTTGAATGAAACGCTTGATTGTTCGATGATCACGCTTCAGAAGCTTTGCAATTTTAAGACTGCTGCATCCCTCTGCAAGATATCTCACTATTTTTGACTTTTCTGAGCCTGTCAAGTCCTTCTTTTGACCCATTTTGCCAAAGGAAAGGAAGTTGCCTAATGTCTTGATGCATTCTCAATCATCCAGGAAAGTAAATCTCCAAAAGTTGAATCTGTTCATCTGGACGTAGCGTTTTGTGGGAGAAACGTTTCGTCACTCATCCAAGTGACTTCTTCAGTCTCAGCTGACTGCATTTTGATCAGTGGGTTTTGGTCAGTGATTGTTGATCAATGGTCATGGGAATTTGCATAATTATGATTAAGGAACTGACCTCACAGCCCATTGTTCCTTCAGTGGGCTGGTTTCAGTCATTATGCAAATGTCCTGTTTATAAGGTTTGGGGAAACCTGCAGTCAGCTGAGACTGAAGAAGTCACTTGGATGAGTGACGAAACGTTTCTCCCACAAAACGCTACGTCCAGATGAACAGATTCAACTTTTGGAGAAGTTGCCTAATAATTATGCACACCTGATATAGGGTGTTGATGTCATTAGACCACACCCCTTCTCATTACAGAGATGCACATCACCTAATATGCTTAATTGGTAGTAGGCTTTCGAGCCTATACAGCTTGGAGTGAGACAACATGCATGAAGAGGATGATGTGGACAAAATACTCATTTGCCTAATAATTCTGCACTCCCTGTAAACATAAAAAAAACCTTAAACATGGTGAACTGACATGGATATCTGAAGTTGTGATGTGGATGAGCAGATGACCTGACAAGGAATGACTGAAGACACACGGACTAAATACACACGGGAGGATAATGAGGGAAATGGAAACACATGGGGAAACAGCTGATACACATGAACATAACAACATCACAAGAGGAGAGTAAAACTAAAAACATTGAACATAGGAACACAGGACCCCTTCAAAATAAAACAGGAAACATGTTGAGATGCAGACATGACAACATGAACTTGACAACATAAGACTCACAGACATGAAACACATGAAGGCCAAGGGAGACTTCACAGGGGTTGAAAACACAAGGGGGAACTAATAAGCAAATGAACATAGGAAACCTAATAAGCCTAAACATACACTATAAACATCAAAAGAACTAAAACTTAAAACACTGGGTCAAAAGACCCAGGATCGTGACCGATGTCACCAGCCCCCCCCCCCCCCTTATCAGGGATTTGATTGGCTCGGAGGTAGCTGTGATGGGTTGGTGGCAACAAGAAAACAAAGCTGTAAATTGGCATCCTCATCCTGGGTTAAAAGCATGAGACTGATATTGCTTCCATGTTTGAAAAGTGAAGCCAATGTAGAGATGCCTTAAATTCACATTTTTTTATGGCAAACAGGGGCTGACAGTTGTGTGATGGCATCAGCCACACAGGGGTAAATCAGTCCATTGTTTACTTTATTAGTTTGCTTTGCAGTTTTCTTCATTAATCTAATTCATTAATCATTTGGTTAAACCTAACACTGGTATTATGAGGCGCGCACATAGTAACATTGTATGGTTTTCTAAAATGTTTTGTTATATTAATTATGTTTCTCTCTCTTTGAGTTACCTGGGTTTGGGTGGTGGCTGTTTCCTGTCTGGGCAAAAGGTGTGGCTGAGGACTCTGGGAACAAAATACCTGCTCAGCAGGACCAACCATGGGCTCACCAGGAGCAGGGGTGTTTTAGGTTTAGTTAGGTTATTCTGTGCTTAGTTAATATTAGTGTGTTTTGTTTCCTCCCCTATTGTGTGTAAATGGTTTGGCCAAATCATTATAAAAGCTACCCTCATGTGTCTTTGTAATTAGGTCAGTTGTGTCTCATTTTGTTTTGTTTAAGTTAGAGTTATATTTAGTTGACCTCTTTTATGGGCCAGCTAAATATGTTTTTGAATTTTGTTAATTTTGGACTTTTTTGAGGGTTAAAATAAAGAAAACCCTTTTTGAAGATACTTTTTTGCCTGTGTCCTCTATCTGCAAAATCCAGCAGAAGCAGAAGTTTTGGTATGACCGAGCAGCTCGTCAGAGGTCTTTTAGTCCTGGACAAAAGGTGTTGGTGCTCCTCCCTACTGACAACAACAAGCTATTGGCTAAGTGGCAAGGGCCCTTTGAGGTTCAGAAGAAATTGGGGTCCACTACTTACCAGGTGTTCATCCCTGGAAAGCCACGCTCCAGCAGGGTTCTGCACATAAATCTTTTGAAGGAATGGGTGCAGCGCTCTCTGAAAAGACAGCAGAAGTGATGCTCATAAGGGGTGTGCCAGAGGAAGAAGAGGTTGGTGAACAATACTTACCTTCTGCTGATGCAACAGACTTTGACCTTAGTCATCTGCCGGATGATAAACGGCTTCAAGTGAGAGCTGCCTGCAACCCTGAAGTGTTTAAAGTGAATCCTGGCCGAACAGATATTGTTGAGCATGACATTGTCATTAAAGAGGGTGTCTCAGTGAAGCGTTTGAGCTACAGGATCCCTGAACGTCTGCTGACATCCCTGAAGAAGGAAATTGACCTCATGTTGTCCTTGGGGATCATCGAGCCATCAAAGAGTGAGTGGTGTAATCCGGTGGTCCTGGTGCCAAAGAAGGATGAAAGCATGAGGTTCTGTATAGACTTCAGGTACCTAAACTCAATATCACTGTTTGACTCATACCCCACGCCACACATTGATGATTTGCTGGAACGGCTGGGGAAGGCAAAGTATTTGACCACACTTGACCTGTGCAAGGGATATTGGCAGGTGCCACTCACGGAGCGATCAAAGAAGTTGACTGCCTTTCGAACACCTTGGGGTCTCTTCCAATTTACAGTGATACCATTCGGGCTGCATGGGGCTCCAGCAACCTTTCAGAGATTAATGGACCAGGTACAATGTGGTCTCTCAGACTTTGCATCTGCATATCTTGATGATATTGTCATCTACAGCACCACATGGGAGGAACACTTGGAACATCTGCATGCTGTCTTCGACCGTCTTGGTGCTGCTGGGTTGACGGTGAACCCCTCAAAGTGTGTTTTTGCCTCTGCTGAGACTGAGTACCTGGGCCATGTGATCGGGAATGGGGTGATCAAGCCTCAGGTCAGTAAGATCCAAGCCATTGAGTCTTGTCCTCTCCCACAGACAAGGAAGCAACTAAGATCCTTTTTGGGCATGGCAGGCTTTTATCGTCGGTTCATACCATGATTCTCCACCAGGGCAGCTCCACTAATGGACTTGACAGGCATCAAGTGTCTTAATCAGATTAACTGGACAGAGGAGGCTATAGCAGCTTTCAAGGACATCAGTCAATCACTGAGTAGTGAACCAGTTTTGTACAGTCCATCTCATAGTGGTCTGGGAGCAGTGGTACTTCAAGGTTTGGAAGGAGAACGTCACCCTGTTGCTTACATCAGCCGAAAGCTGTTCCCAAAAGAGGTTCGGTATTCAACAGTGGAAAAGGAGGCCCTTGCCATCAAGTGGGCCCTTGATTCCTTCAGGTACTACCTTCTTGGAAGGGAATTCACCGTGGAGACAGATCACAGTGCACTTCAGTGGATGGAAAAGATGAAAGATAAGAACGGAAGGATCACAAGATGGTACCTTGCTCTGCAAGTCTGCAGTTTATGAGTTGAGTTGTGTCTCACTTTGTTTTGTTTAAGTTTCTGGAAATTACTTTTTGTAGCGTTATATTTAGTTGACCTCTTTTATGGGCCTGCTAAGTATGTTTTTGACTTTTGTTAATTTTGGACTTTTTGAGGGTTAAAATAAAGAAAACCCTTTTTGAAGATACTTTTTTGCCTGTGTCCTCTATGCTTTGGCTGCTTGGTCCCTCACAAGTTGTATAAAAAGCTATATGAAAATGATCCTTTGCTTGCTCCATTGGTGGTTTTCTGATGGCCCTCTGTGGGCTGTCCACAGAAAACTGTAATGGGGCACCAATGTGGGGTAAAGCAGTTTTGACCTTTTGGGTCTCCATGATGAACATCCTGCCCACACAGCCCCATAGTTGGCATGGCCCATATCAGTATGTTTGTGGGACATTATTTAGAGAAATGTGGCTGTTGTGGAGAAGCTGAAATCACAGAACATGTTTCCTTACACTGTCAGACATATTTGTCAGAGAAAAGTTAAACTGGATTTCATTGATACAAGAACTAAAGGAGAGAAAGATATCAGACCACCTTTTCTAAGACAGACTAACTTGTTTGATTGGATTTTTTTTAAATGTTAGTTTTTTATTTTATGCAGGAATGTGATCAGTGTTGGAGTAACAGAATACAAGAAGAATCTAGTGATTTCCAATTCCATCCTCGTATCACTTATCAATCAGATTCTTCATCGACTGAAAGTCATCAAAGTTAAGCAACAAATCAATGACATTACATTCCTGCAGATTAAATGTGTCTGTGTGGTCAAAAGGTAACAACACTACAGGTTGCTGTAGTTATAGCTATCAAATAAATATCTGAGTCAAAGAGAAGTACATTTCTTTTGGAAGAAAGTGAAAGTTGGAAAAATTGCAAAGACTCAAATAACTCAAAACTGCACTTGAAATAAATGTACTTCTTGAGTTAAAAGTATTTAACACAGTGCTTACACTCCAAGCACACCAATTTATTCATGTGAAACTGTATGTGTAATATGTAAACTCCTGCTTCACCACGCCAAGAGGCACCCTGCATCAGTCACATCAGCACCACAAGCTCCACCAAACTCTTCTGTTAGCGCTCATTTTAGGCTTTTGTGTTTCACTGTCACTAATTTCACATCGTTGTGAAGTGAAATCTCTGGCTCAGTCTTTTTCACTTTTACAACTACATTTAAATTATCTGAAGGCTTTGTAACTTTCAGTATATGTACTATATGTTAGGCATTTTAATATAACTAGAAAACTAAAACCATGGTATTAGTTCTCAAACACTAATGATCCAGCCGTGAATTAAACCATTATCAAGACTTTAATTTACTTAAAAACCTGTAGTACAAATCTCTAAAATGATCCTGAAGGCATTTAAATTAACATCAGGTGAGTCCAGTTTCTCTGAGTACTCTCTCTGTGGTGTTGTTGTTTTACATTTGAAATATTTTGTTCTTCTCTTGCATGCTGTAAAATACAGGACAAACCTGAAGTAGAAGCTTCCATGAATCCATGGATCTACAATGCATGATGGGGAAGCAGCAGGACTTAACAGCACTTGTGCCTTTGCAGAGTTTGACATTTGATGTGCATTTGCAAGTAAAAATGTCCAAAGCTTATAAGTAACTACAGGAAACAGTTACTGATGCTAAACAGTGGTTCAGTGAGTCCTTCACTTTTTCCAGCATGCTCTATAAGGTTATTACTCTTTTTTGGTTTCATAAACATGTGAGCAGTACAATGTTTTTGGTTTAGTTAAAGTCTGATAATATTTCTCTATAATTAGAACTGAAATGATTCTGTATTGTTATTCAAATTCTCACTGTTTGGCTTTTAACTTACTAGAGTTAGGATCCCAATATCACATCAGGAAACTTAGTTCAAATGTTAATGAAGTTATGGGAGGTGTGCCGCTGTCTCTGTAAATTGCACTTCCTTTCACTTTGGAGACGAATGCTTCCACTGTGAGATTGTCACAGACTATTATTAACGAGAATACATGTATGTAACTATTTGACTGGTCAGTGAGTCACCGCATCTGAAAGGAGAGGTTCTGAGGTCGAAGTGTGAGAGCTGCAGCTCTTATTCAATAACAATGCTGCTGCAGGGGATGTCCAAAGCTTCATGTGTGGGTGAAAATGAATGCATGAATTTGTAAAATAATTTGCAGACCCAGGCTCGCAAAATACACATCTGCAATCTGAAAGCTGTTCTCTCTCCTTATTAGTGAAGACGAGTGTACAAAATACAGCCTGTGCTGGTTATTACTTCAGGTTGTAAGGACAAACTTGTATGTGACGTTAACATCAGCAGCCTCTAACAATAGTTATTCTTAGTATTCTTCTTAGAAAGACAAAAATTACTCTTTGCTTCCTTTGGCCTTGACATCACGGAGGTATTACTTAGTAAATGTGGATGTCTTGTTTTTCAGTTCAGGTCCTGAATTTCACATTTTCAAGTAGTCTTTAAATCCCTGAAAAATGGATACATTTATTAATAGACAATATTGTCTATTGTCCTAATATACATAACCCTTGATATTACCAGTGCTGAAGCTGGTGGTGCTAATGTGGGGATCATACTTTCCCAGCCAGCATTTAAGAACAAAAATAGAAGAAGACATTGCTGTCAGGCAGGGCGGGTGAAAAACACAATTTTGAATTAAAATGTCACTTTATAGCGATGTTGCGATGAGGTCGGGAGGACTCGATTTGAAGGTTTTAGTTTTCATTACCTTAATTCAATGTGGTTACTGAGAGGATGTCAGAGATAATTAACCTGCTGAGGAGAAGCTTCATGACCATCGCTCAGTGCCTCAGATACTGTCAGCCTGTAATGATAAAATAATGAGCCTGCTCTGTCTGAGTGATGGGCGACTGACAGCTGACAGATCAGAAACACGTCACACCGCCGGCTAATCCCAGAGGGTCTAACAGGACTCTGTGTGTTTCTGCCTCTATGTTTTCATTAGAGTAAGTTTTACTGGTTAATGAATTGAATTAATTAAAATGTCAAAATTGGGATGATTTCATTTTTGTCTTGCTGATAGCAGACTTAAACTAATTTGGAGTCTGTAGCAGTTTGATCTATTTTTAGAACACGGATTTTACTCCAAAGCATCAAAGTCATGACGTCTCTAGAAGTTCTGTGGGTCAGGATTCGCTGCCTGACTAAATTTAAAGGGCCCAGGCAATTCACTTGAGAGCGGATAAATCCTTATTGAACATTCGTGTATATAAACCTTTTATAGTGGCTGTTATGGAATTTTGTGAACATATAAAGGTCTGCAAAAGCATTTTAAAGTTGCTTGTATCAGGCAGGCGAAAATGAAAGTACCTTTACTCAGAATCTATAATTATGTGTGCCTATGCCAAGAGGCACACATATTACTATTCCTCGGATTTATTATGACTTTTATAGTTTTTTTAATATTAATATTTTAGTGAAAATTTTCCCGCGCTCCTCTGCCAAACAGTTTTGACAATAGGGTTACATATGTTACATCATTTTGTGCGGCTGAAACTGGACTAGTATGGTATGACTTTTGGTGTTTATGACTTTTATAGTTTTTGAAATATTTAGATTTTAGTGCAAATTTGGGCATATTTCTAGGCTCCTGAGAAAGAAATTACTTTTGGCCCCATAGAAACAGACGTCATTTGTGGTGTGTTGGCTCTCTCTAGTGCAGGGGTCAGCAACCTTTTACACCCAAAGAGCCACTTGGACCCGGTTTCCACGCAAAAGAAAACACTGGGAGCCGCAAATACTTTTTGACATCTAAAATGAAGATAACACTGTATATATTGTTTTTTATCTGTATGCTTTGTGTGAACAACTAAGGTGTGCTGCTTATGAAATCCATGAAGTGCTACAGAGAAAATTAAATTATATTTATGTAATCAACACATTTTGAACTCTTAAAGAAATATAACAAAAGCAAAGACACCCAGCTGAACTAAAATGATCCATGTAGCAAACAAAAACTGTTGTGAGCCGCCACCCTTATATCGCCTTTGGGCTGTTGGAGCCTTGACCTGACTCTTAAAAAATAATTGGTAAAAAAGCTCTATGCTGCTGAAAAATGAAAAATAGATATTTGCAAAATTCTGCCTAAATATGTATTTTACCTGGTTAATGCGTGCGGCGGGGCGTGGTTTGCAGCGCCGCTGCAGGGGAGGCGGACGCAACTGAGCGACACCCGCAATCACGCCTCGCTGCCTTTACGTCTGCGCTATCTGTGCTGTTGTGTTGTTGGTGGTGTATGTCGGATTATGAGCTGAAAAGCTACAGCTGGCTGTATGCGTACAGCAACCGTGTGTGAAAAGTGCTCAATAAAGAGATGCTCAAAAGCATGCTCATGGAAACATCGTCGGGTCTGCCGTGATTTGTTTACAATGGGACTTCTGCTCCTGAACCTCTGCGCACAGAGTCCGCAAATCGGGGCTATACAAAGTCAGTTTACGCAGGACTGTAAGCTGTCATCTGTCAGGCGTGAACGGTGTTTGTCTTTAATATAGTTCACGGTGGAGAACAGCTGCTGACATAATGTGGATCCGAAGATCCATAATTGGCCTACCTGGGGTTGAAAGTCTCGATAAATGCACGGCGTTTCGGCGGGTACACCGGCTTCCGCGAGTGTGACGCTTATATTGAGCGATGAAAAAATAATAGAATATAATTTTATTTTTATATTTCAATATCACAATAATCTTCCAATTTAGAACTACAAGTTTAAAAGAACTAACATAAATAAAATACACTTCAGCTAAATACTTCTAATTTATTTGCCCAAACCAAGCGGAGCCGCACTTTAAGGACTAAAGAGCCGCAGGTTGCCGACCCCTGCTGTAGTGGTATACCGGGAGTAGTACGGGCTAAAACTTTTATTCTTGTCGGAAAACTCCATATCCCACAATTCATAGCACGCCTCTGCCAGTGAAACAATGGCGGACACCACTTGGATTCTATAATACTTTTTTTTGGTGTTTCTAGGTCACAAAATAAACTTTTACGATATTTTCAGGCGAGAATGTAGGTGTGTAAACTTCAAATATCTGCTCGTTTTATCAAGACATCCCATATTCTCTTATGTGTTGTTGATAGCCGGCTAGCTAGCTAGCGCCGCTAGCGCCGCTAGCCTCTGCCAGTGAAACAATGGCAGACACCACTTGGATTCTATAATGCTTTTTCGTGTTTCTAGGTCACAAAATAAACTTTTAAGATATTTTCAGGCGAGAATGGAGCTGTGTAAACTTCAAATATCTGCTCGTTTTATCAGGACATCCCATATTAGCGACAATTCTCTTACGTGTTGCTGATAGCCGGCTAGCTAGCTAGCGCCGCTAGCGACCCTTCGTGAAAAAGCACCCAGGCTTGGCTTACATTGAGGCGGGTGAAACTCGTGTCAGCACCTGGTCGCTCGCCGACAGTATGTGTTTTAGCTGGACTTATTTTTCGTTTATATGGGCCGATGATGCTGGAAACGAAAGGCAGGAGCGTGAGGTGAACTGAATTTCAGGTAAGAAGTTATGAACTGCACTCTATTTGGGTCAGATATAAACCGAGTTTAGGTGTAATTTATTTTCGTTGACCTTTTACAATCGTACTGCCACGGGAGTTTATATACAGCTGTGTGCGCACTAAGTTACTGAAGTTGGACTTTATTTTATTCACAAGGGTTAGTTCATAGAGTTGCCGTACAAACAGAATCATCCCACATTCAGAGAAAACATTATGATTTATTCTGTCGTTACGAAGCCTCCCCTGTCATTCTCTCGCGTGTTGAAACGTCAATCATGAAACTGATCAATGATCGGCTGTTCGCTCTTATTTATCTCGCTAAACAACAGCAGCACGTTTAAGCTTGATCAGCTGTTGTTAGAATTATTTTGATTTTAATTTCTAGTATCAGCTGATGTTTGCTGGAGCATGAAGATGAAATCAGGAGATGTCCTTACTGAATCATCAGAGCTGAGCTGGTGATGGAGAAACAGGTTTACCTTTTAGGTGACATGAATGAGTTGAAGGGAAGTTATGAACTGTTTCTGACAGACAAATATACACCAAGCTCCTGTTTTTGTGTAGCTGACAGCTGGTAACTGTACAGGGGCGGATCTAGCAAAGCTTTTGCCAGGGGGCCAGGTAGGGCATTAACAGGGAAAGGTGGACACAAAGTTATACTTTGATTTCTTACTCTCATATAAAATATTTAGCTTTTATTAAATAGTTATCTGAATCTTACAACCAAAGTTTGTATAATAATACACAAGATTGGCTGTAGACCATTGTTCATCATTCAGAACACTGTAAAAATAACAAAAAACAAAAAGTGAATGCAAAAGTGCATAAATATTTATTTTACGTGTTTGATGTGTGTGGCAGGGCGTGGTCTGCAGTGCCGCTGCAGGGGAGGTGGACCCACCTGAGCGGCACCTGCAGTCATGCCTCTCGGGCATTGTCTGTGCTCTCTCGGCTGTTTTTTTGGTGTGTGTCGGGCTGTGAGTTGAAAAGCTACAGCCGGCTGTGTGGGTACACCAACCATGTGTGAAAAGTGGTCCATAACGTAATGCTTCAAAGTGTATTCATGCAAACATTGTCGGATCTGCCGTGGTACAATGGGACTTCTGCTCATGAACCTGTGTGCACAGCGTCTGCAAATCGGCGCTGTACAAAGTAGAGATGGACCGATCCGATATTACGTATCGGTATCGGTCCGATACTGTCCTAAATTACTGGATCGGATATCGGCGAGAAATAAAAAATGTAATCCGATCCAGTAAATATAAAAAAAGCACTCACAAAACTTGCGACACGGTGTAACTCGGCTCATAACCGTAGCAGTCGGAGCAGTGTGCGTCACGTGATAGAGCGGCTGTGTGTATTTGTAGCCTCGCTAGCAAACCAGCATTTCATCTCCGAGGAAGTTATCCCAGAGAGAAGTAAAGCAAGTGTGTAAGTTCATCTCTGAATGTTTATAAGCGTACCTGCATTAAGCTTAACCACCGATATATGGAGCGACTGCCTCTCTCTCTCCCTCTCCTGCCGCTACTTCAATCATGAAACTGATCAATGATCAGCTGATCGGCTTTTCTGTGGCGAGTCCGTCTCTCTTCTTTGTTTTTGGCCCACTTTGCACCACAAGAAGGAAAACAGCAGCTGAACAACAGCAGCACGTTTAAGCTTGATAAGCTGTGGTTAGAATTTATTTAATATTACTTTCTACACCAGGATCCTTTTCTACGGAGCTGACGGCTGGTAACTGTGCAGGGGCGGATCTAGCAAAGTCTAGCCAGGGGGGCCGATAGGACATTAACAGGGAAAAGGGGGCACAAAGACATACTTTTCTTTCTTATTCTCATTTAAAATGTCTCGCTTTTAATAAATAATTATCTGAATCTTACACCCAAAGTTTTAATCTGATGTAAAATGTATAGAAGTCCATTACTGTATATAGTAACTGTTAAGTCTAATATACCTGAGTAAGCTATAGTACTTTTTCCTTTGGGGAGGTACCATCTGTGCAGTCTGCAATTCTGTAGAAGAAAGATGTTGAATCTATTTAATTATTCTTGAAAAATAATTTATTTCTGTGCATTTTTTTTCACCCTGCATCAAATTAAAGTTGATTACATCGATTAAGCATCATGAGGTGGAGGGTGGGGGGTGGTTCCCTTTTTTTTTGTGGGAGTTTACAACCCTGTTAGTTAGGTTGCTTAATATTTCTGCTAAGTACTCTTTAAAATACCAGAATAAGAAGGATGGAGCAGGTTTAAGTTTATTGGATTGATCAGTGTTGCTGAACTATGAAATATTTTGGGTGCAGTGTATTTTTTACATACAGGTATAACAGAATAGCTTACTGTTGTTGTTTATTTAAACTTGAGTATGAACTTATACAAAATGCAGCAAGATATTAAAAAACAGTTTTATTGATTAAAAAACACACTATATCGGATTAATATCGGTATCGGCAGATATCCAAATTTATGATATCGGTATCGGTATCGGACATAAAAAAGTGGTATCGTGCCATCTCTAGTACAAAGTAACTTCATCTTTACACAAAACTGTAACCTGTTATCTGTGAAGCGTGAGCGGTGTTTGTTTTTACCATAGTTCATGGTGGAGAATGGCTGCTCTTCTGAGTTTTGCTCTCTGTAGCCATATGAATGGCAAACTACAGTGATTAGCAGCGGCATAGGCACACTTAAAATTTCTTCTGAAATTTTCGCTTTCTAGTTGTCATTGCTGCTTGTCATGGAAAACTAAAGGAAGTGATGATTTGTGACTGACTGGGTAGCGGGCAGTTATTTGGTACATATCTTACTTGCCCTGGAGCAGGCTGGGTGTGCAGCATCACCATAACGATACACTCTGACAAGAAGCAAACCACCTTTTTTAACTGACTTACGCCACACACTGTGTTCATAGCAGCAGACTTACGATTAATTTACTGTTATGTGTGTTTGTGGAGATATTTGCCCATGGAGGGGTTTTCAACCACAGCTGGTCAAACTGTTCGTGGGGATCAAAAACTACAGTATGAAGAACACAGACAGCGGCTCCAGTGGACACTTTGAATAGTTTTTAATACTCAGTTTCACTCCAGCTCTTTGTATATTATAACTTTGCTCTTCTCCACGGCTGAATGATAGAACAACAACAGCAGAAGCAGCAGTGGCCCACTCACTGCTTGCACCACAGATTCTTGACACTGGCCCTGCCTAACAGCAGAGCCTGTCTGCAGTTAGACGGGCTGCGTGTAGCTGCCCACAGACCGCAAATATGCCAATGTGATATGTTTTGATATTTGTCATATTCATGCTCTAATTATTAATAATTTCATGAATGACAAAACCTTCAGCTACAGAGCTGTTCGGGCATATTTCTGTATCGATTAGGAAATTGCAACATTGTCCTCTTAATTTGTATTTGTCCCGCGCAGAAAACGTAATCCCCGGTTACACCTTGGTTAACATTTTTTTCCATAATAAGTGCATAAGTCAAACTGTTTGAAAAATAAAAGTATAGCAGCTGTCATATGCATATGTTCTTTGTTTAATTTCTCCATCACTTTGGTCTGAGATTAAATGTCCTAAGCCACATGAACAAACACATATTAACAGTGAGAAGCTGGTGCTGTGATGTTACCATCGGGCTGAGCGAACAGTCTCACAGAGCTGCTGGCACCGCTGTACACTCTTGTTTCTTAATGTCATTCTTACATAAAACAATGTCAGAAAAATTAATTCAGCACGTTATCAGCAGTTGACTTTTGGAGATTCCTAAAAATTTGTTAGCAACAGAACCACAGATGTATAAAAGATGAATGTAGCTACTGTGATGTCACCCATTGGTTGTAGACTTTGTAATCTAAACCTTTAACTGCAGCACAAACACACATAAGTCTGAATTAGTTCTAAGAAACAGATTCATAAAATACGAGAATTTTACTCACCAACATTTGGGCGCGTTCTTGGATTTGTTACCTTTGAAATTGAATTATTAAAGTCAGATCGTGCAGACAGAGAAAACCACTGATTTTTCCTGGTCTTATTTTACTCTGGTAAAGTTAGTGGCTGTCTAGTGCAACGAACAGGTGACCACTGACACTGGAGATGTGACAGCGGTTAGTGCCTTAGTGGAGGTAGAGCCTAGAGGAAAGCGTCAGTCCTTCAGCTACGAACAGCGATCAGCTTCATGTGTGTGAGATGCACTTCACACACGTACACACACACAGTTCTTTATTGCCAGATGCTACCTTTATTTTTAGTTTTCATTTGTTGTGACAGTCCGTAGTCTGGACAGCTCCGGTCTCAGCTGATCCCAGCTTCCCCTCTGCTGCTCTCCCGTCTAACTAAATAAGGGGAAGGAAACCGTCATCAGCCCAAACGCCATCAGCTGTTCTCACCTGCCTCTCCAGCACCGCCCCGTTGAACTCACTGCACCACTCCTCCCCTGCAGCCGCGCCCGGGACCACACCTCCGCCACACACCCCCACCGCCCGACTGAGGCCGGGGGAGCCGTCCGGCCGAACCTACTCCCCCCCCCGAGCGAGAGAGGAAATCAGCCACAGCCATCTGCGCCCCCGGCCTATGGACCACCTTGAACTTAAAGGGCTGTAAAGCCAGATTCCACCGGGTGATCCGGGCGTTGGCATCCTTCATGCGGTGGAGCCACTGCAGCGGGGCATGGTCCGAGCACAGGGTGAATGAGCGCCCCAGGAGGTAATAGCGACGGGAGTCGAGCGCCTACCGGATAGCCAAGCACTCCTTCTCCACGCTGCTGTACCGTCTTTCACGCTCTGTTAGCTTCCGGCTGATGTAAAGAATGGGACGGTCGGCCCCCCTTACCTGCTGGGACAAAACGGCCCCCAGCCCTCTGTTCGAGGTGTCAGTCTGCAGAACAAAAGGGAGGGAAAAGTCAGGAGTGTGAAGCAGCGGGTCCCCACAGAGAGATTTTTTTACCTGCACAAACGCTGCCTGGCACGGCCCCGTCCACTGAACCAGATCTGGAGCACCCTTTCGGGTGAGATCGGTCAAGGGGCTGGTCAGCTGCGCAAACCCCGGCACGAAACGGCGGTAGTAACCTGCCAGCCCCAGAAACCGTCTCACCTCCTTTTTAGTCTTGGGGCGCGGGCAGGATGCGATAGCTACTGTCTTCTCCACCTGTGGGCACACTTGCCCGCCTCCCAAGTGATACCCCAGATACTGTACCTCCCTCCGTCCAACCACACACTTCTTTGGGTTGGCCGTAAGCCCCGCCCTCCTAACGGACTCCAGGACCGCGGCCACCCGCTGCACATGCTCTGCCCAGGTGTCGCTGTGGATGATCACGTCATCCAGGTAGGCAGCAGCATATGCAGCGTGCGGACGCAGCATCCGGTCCATGAGGCGCTGAAAGGTGGCAGGGGCTCCGAACAAGCCGAACGCAAGCGTAACAAATTGGTACAAACTGTACGGAGTGGAGAAGGCCGTTTTTTCCTTGGACTTGGCAGACAAGAGAATCTGCCAATAGCCCTTGGTTAAATCCAGTGTCGTGAAAAAACGGGCCGTGCCCAACCGATCCAGGAGCTCATCGACCCGGGGCATGGAATAAGCATCAAAGCGTGACACTTCATTCATGTTGCGATAGTCGACACAGAACAGTATAGACCCATCCTTCTTCACCAGAAGAACTATGGGGCTACACCAGGCGCTGTGCGACTCTTCTATCACTCACATTTTCAGCATTTCAGCCAATTTGCTGTTTATGCTCAGGAAGCCTGTAGGGCCGTGAACGCACCGTCACGCCAGGCTGCGTTTCAAAATGATGCTCAATGAGAGACGTTCGGCCGGGCAGGGGGGAGAACACATCAGCAAAACACTGTTGTAACGCGACAACGTCCGCTCCCTGGGCCTGTGTGAGATGGTCATCACAAGGGAGGGAGGAGGAGATGATGGAGTTTGGTACCTCCTGCGCCAACTCATCTCTCTCCTTAACCAGGCTCACCAGAGAAGCGGTTTCAGCCCCTCTCCATGCTTTAAGGAGATTGAGGTGATAAATCTGCAGCGCTCCTCCCCTGTCTGACTGAGCGACCTCATAGTCAACGTCCCCAATTCGCCGTGTGACCACAAAGGGTCCTTGCCACTTGGCGAGCAACTTTGAGCTGGAAGAAGGGAGTAATACAAGCACTGCGTCTCCCGGTGAAAATTGCCTGAGTCTAGCCCCTCTGTCATACAGGCGTTGCTGACGCTGCTGAGCCTGGAGCAAATTCTCCCGTGACAACCTCCCCAAAGTGTGGAGTTTCGCTCTCAGGTCCAACATGTACTGAATCTCATTCTTGGCGGGGCTCGGACCTTCCTCCCAGCTTTCTTTAATCAGGTCGAGCACCCTACGTGGCTTCCTGCCGAACAGAAGTTCAAAGGGAGAAAATCCCGTGGAGGCCTGGGACACCTCCCGCATTGCAAATAACAGAGGGTCTAGCCAGCGATCCCAATTGCGTTCATCCTCATTAATGAACTTACGAATCATGGACTTTAAAGTCTTATTCAGCCGCTCCACCAGCCCGTCCGTCTGAGGGTGGTAGATGCTGGTCCGAATAGATTTAATGCCCAGTAACTCGTACATTCCTCCAGTGTGCGAGACATGAACGAAGTGCCCTGGTCAGTCGGGATTCCGACTCGGGAAATGACCTGAAACAGTGCCTGCGCCACACTCTTTGCAGAGATGTTGCGCAGTGGGACTGCTTCCGGATATTGCGTTGTATAATCCACCAGGACTAATACAAAGCGATAGCCGCATGCACTCCGGTGAAACGGCCCGATGAGGTCCATGCCAATGCGCTCAAACGGGACCTCCATGAGTGGGAGCGGGGGCAAAGGTGCTTTTGGTATGGCCGGCTGCTTAACAAGTTGGCAGTCCGGGCAGGACGCGCACCAGCGGCGCACATCCGCTTGGATAATAAAATCGGGCCGTTATTCGCTCCAGAGTTTTTCATATCCCATATGCCCTGCCATGGGGTTATAATGAGCCGCCTGGAAAATCATTTCCTGGCGGCCCCGTGGCACCAACAACTGGGCGTGTGTCTCCTCCGTGTGAGTGTCACGACTCACTCGATATAACCTATCTTTTAATAAAATGAAGCACGGGTAGGTCCGCATGGCTTCAGGGCACACCACGTGACCATCAATCTCAATCACCTGGTCAAAGGCTGAGCGTAGGGTGTCATCACGAGACTGCTCCAGTGGGAAATCACCTGTGGGGGGAATTTCCGGAGCCGGTGGGGCCTCCCATGAAGGACCCGGAGTCAGTGTCGGACGACCCCGCGTCACCGCTGTGCGCCGCGCAGACACTACATGCTACTAAAGGTCGTGATCGCATCCCCGCGTACTGCCCTAACAGATGATGAAACCCCGGCCAATTCGTGCCCAGAATTAGGGGAAGCGACTGGCACGGGCTAACCTCAGGTGTCCCTCTATGCGTTTTGCCCTTATACTTTAATAACAGTGGCACTATGGGATACCTGTCAACATCACTGTAATGGAGACCAGGGGTTCCATTACCTTGTTTGCATTGTTAGAGATTAATTGTTGGATTGGGAATTTAAAATACTGTAATAAATAAAAAAAAAAAAACACATTAGTTCTTATGGAGTCTTTATTGGGATTATTTGACATACGATTAAGTTGACAGCTTGTAACGGTGAAGAGACAGTGGGACTGGCCATCCTACCTGTGTCAGAGAAGAGCTAAAGTTAGAGCTGCTTGCAGTTAATCATTTGTCAACCTAAATGTATGTGAAATGAGAACTTTAAAGGTACTCACCTGTCCGGCTTGCTTCTGGCAGGATGCGGAGCAAAAGGATGAAAGCAGCTCAATCACCTGCTTAAGAGCTCCTGGAGCAGACCAGTGTGCCAGGTTAGGGAGTATGGATAAAGAGGGTTTAATTTATATAGTAATGGGTGAAGCTTATGTTATTTGTTTGTTTGTAGTACGTGTTGGAAATATGTATATGTTTGTGATGTGCTTTAATGTTATTGTATGTTTGTTTGTGTGGCGGATTATGTTTTCATGTTGATTAGTTAACCCCCATACTTGGGCTATTCCGGATGCTCACCTGACAAGGTAGAGTATAAAAGGAAGCCATTTTGTTTAGTTGAGGTTGGTGTGTGTGCTCTTATCATATTCCTTCATTAATAAAGTGCCAATCCATGGATGCCTTTTACTCCAGTCTCGCGTCATATTGTTGGACAGAACCTATGACCGCCGGCCAAAACTGACAAGTGGTGTCAGGAGTGCTGCCTCTAATGAATGAGGTAAATATGATGACGAGAAGTGGAACGAAGAATGACTGTAATGAAGTGGCAGAGGATGGTGAAGGTGCTACAGCTGATCCAGTGGCTAAAGCAGGAGCTAAACCTGGCGATAGACTGGATGAACTGACAGCTCTGGTGAAATCATTGATGCAGTCTCAAGCAACAAGAGACCAGAGAATGGACAAAGAATCAGCCCGACAAGAACAAAGATGGAAAAGTATGCAACATCAGTTTCAGTAAATTCAAGTTCAAGTGAAAGAAATGACAGAACAGCAGCAGGAACAAGAGGACAACCAAATCGAGGAGGGAGGTGAACCTGATGAGGGGCCTAGTCTGACTGGTCAGCAGATGTGGTCTCTGCCAAGACAGGAACCATTTCACCAGAGAGATCCCAAGTTGTTGCCACTCACTCCAGATGATGATACTGAGCATTTTCTCACTACTTTTGAGAGAATGGCTCAAGTCTGCCGTTGGCCTCGAGAGGAACGGGCTGTTCGACTCGTACCTCTGCTCACAGGTAAAGCACGTAGTGCTTATGTGCTTATGGACATTGCTGATTCGGAAGTCTATGATAAAGTAAAAGATGCCATTCTTGCTAAATATGAAACTGCTGACACATACAGAAGAACTTTATGGTGCGAAGAGAACTTTATGTGCGATTAAAAGACACGTTTTACAAATGGGCGAAACCTGAAAAATCTACAGTGAAAGACATTTCTGAACTGATGATCTTGGAGCAGTTTCTGAGGATGGTCCACCCAGATCTGGAGGTGTGGATCAGGGAACGTGCCCCCAAATCTGCAGAGGAGGCTTCACAGCTAGCGGAAATCTTCATCTCTGCCAGAACAGGATCGGGAGGAATCACCTTTGGCCGGGACAGCTTCGTGACTGGACAAAGTAAGTCTGATGGGGGTGTAAGGAGTGGTGGTATAGGCCAGAGCAGAAGTTATCCTGCAAGTAGACATTTTGTTTCTGGTAAAAGTAACAGCACTAAAAAGTCACATTCAGGTTCAAAATCAGATGTTAGATGTTATCACTGTAACCAGAGAGGCCACACTCAGTATACCTGCCCAGCAACAACACAAAGTAGGCCATCCCTTTTGTACTCAGCCCCTAGACCCACATTGCCAGGTCCTGATCATGAAGCAGTAAGAACAGCACCTGTACTTGTTAATGGTCAGCGTGAAGAAGCACTCTTAGATACAGGGAGCTTTCAGTCAGTGGTTTTGGGTAGTCTAGTACCAAGAGAGCTATGGAGTGACACAAGGACTAAAATAAGCTGTGTACATAGTGATGAGAAGGTTTATCCCATGGCTGAGGTGTATCTGACTGTAGGTGGCCAGACATTTCTCCTGCCAGTGGCTTTAGCACCCAGACTACCATATGCAGTGATATTGGGCTTAGATATACCTACACTGCTAGATTTGGTGTCTAATGAAGTTCCGGGACATTTGTATACAGTTCATGTAGATCAGGACCACAACTTACAGAAGCAAGACATTATCCTGCAGGCACAGCCAGAAAGTGCAATCCCCAGTTTGATCACCAGAAGAGCTCAGAGTGCAAATGACCCGTTGAAAGAGCTACCTTTCTATGATGAAGAATTAGAAGTAAGCCCAGCAAAACCAGTTAAATCTCGAGCACAAAGATGAAGAGACAAATTTAGGGGTTCATCCAGGTTAGAGGGAATAGACCAGAGCCCCAACCTCCCTCTGGAACTTGATATCCCACCAGATATCTCTTCACTTCAGCAGGCAGATCCATCATTAAAATCCTGGTTTGATAAGGTGTCTGAGGTTGATGGACAGGTGCAAGGGAAAGTAGATGTGTTGGCAGATGCAACCTATGTGCTGAGAAAGGGTGTCCTTTATGAGTGTAAAGGCAAGACTGAAGCCATAGCATTACCACAGGCCCTAAGACACAAAGTCATGGAATTTGGTCATTCTGTACCTTGGGCAGGACATCTTGGTTTTCACAAATCTCTACATAGGATTGCAAGCCGTTTCGTGTGGCCTGGCATGTAGGGCTGGGCTATATCATACCGTTCACGGTAATACCGGTATAATGTTGGGCAACGATAGGAAAATGAAATATCGCGATAGAATATGGGTAAAACGCGCATGCGCAGTGCCTATGTTTACATACGCACATGGCGGCGACGCAGAATGAGAAGAGCGAAAGTGGATCGTTAAATGAAACGGATGAACCAGAACTGGTTTGTAAAAATGCTGCAACTTCAGTGGTGGAACTGGTTTAGCTTTTGTCCGTCAGATACACAACAAAGCACTATTTTTGGTAGCGCATGCTAGCGGGCCGTCGTTATTACCGTGTTGTTTGGAAAATACGGCGCACTTAAAATCAATCCTTTGATTTTTCTAAAAATCGACAGTGTCCCTTATAATCCCGCGTGCCTCATGTATGAATTCTGGTTGTGTTTACTGACCTCGAAACGATTTTGTGGTACACGGTGCTCGAAAATCTGTCAAATGCTTTAGTACGACGTTGCTAAGCTACGAAGCCGCACCGCTTGATGGATTGTCGGAGCATTACGGCTATCGTACACAGGCGCCTCGCGGAGTGATACGTACGGTGCTTCAACATAATATTACTGTATTGTGTGTGTATGACCTCTTTTAAGTTTTGTGGATATTATACATGGTTATGCTGAGGATATGTCGGCCAGTTTCCACTGGAAATGCCTTTTGGTTAAACTGTCAGCAAGGAATTTGCATTTGCACTGTTACATTTTTATATAACTTTATTGCACATAAAAAACAGCTGCTTGTGTAAGTGAAAATACATTGATGGGGTTTTTTGCACTAATAAAGTTGTGGAGTTGTAAAGTATTTTGTCTAGTTTCAATTATATCGTCAGTTATATCGTTATCGCAAATTTTCAAATGTATATCGTGTAGAGCTGGGCGATATGACCCAAAATTCATATCTCGATATTTTTTAGCTGGATGGCGATATAAGATATATATCTCGATATTTTTTTAAAGCCATAAAGTAAGAACAAAAAGAGAGTTCTTAGTCAAAGCTGTGTCCCAGATGTCACACAGGCACTTTTATTAACATACAGCATAGATGTACATGAAAAAAACTACTCAAAAATAAATTATGAGCATTTATTAAATAATGATGCTCTATAAATAAAAGAAAACTGTTGTTTTGTGCATAACAAAGAGCTCACAATTGTGCAGTCAAAATGTAAACTAACAGACGCTGAGCATAATAACATAGACAGATTTCACAGCTGCTCTGTTCCCAACTTCTACTGCGTGACTGACAGCCTGGAGTTTGAAATCCGCTTCGTAACCGTGTCTCTGAACAGGAGCCATTTATTGTCCTTATACACACACAATACGGTAATATTACGTTGAAGCACAGTACGTATCACTCCGCGAGGCTCCTCGGTAGCCGTAATGCTCCGACAATCCATCAAGCGGTGCAGCTCCGTAGCTTAGCAAAGTCGAACTAAAACATTTTTTGACAGATTGCTGAGCGCTGTGTGTCACATAAAATCGGTTCGTGGTCATCAAGCACAACCAGAATTCATACAAAAGGCGCGCTGTCAACTTTTGAGAAAATGAAAGGATTTCAGGCCGTGCATGGCGTTAGCATGGCTAGCTCGTTAACGTGGTTAGCTCGTTAACACGTTGACGCCGCCCACGAACGGGGCGATGCGCAGCAACTCATTAACGGAGATTTGCCGTGTCCATCTTGTCGCTGCCTGCAGGTGAAGCGATGGGGGAGGAGGGGAGTTGTGTTCAGTGAAGGAGAGGCGAGGTCGAGTAACGTTGCGTAAAGACAAAAGTGGACGAAAGAGAGGCAAACTTGCAGCTCCGCAACTATAATTAAACTATATCGATATAAAGGATATTGTCACATCTTATATCTCGTATAAAAATATATCGACGTAACATAAACTATATCGATATAAAGGATATTGTCACATCTTATAACCCCTTTGTCTCATGCTATAAAAATATATCGATATTTTTTAAAAAGTGCCTGTGTGTGCACGTATCGATATATCGCCCAGCTCTAATATCGTGATAAATATTTTTTATCAAGGTCATATCGCCCTGTCTCTACTGGCATTTACACTCAACTACAGCAGTTTTGTAAGTCGTGTCAGATATGTCAGCTCACCCTAAATAAAGGAGTGGCCCGTGCCCATCTTCAGCCATTGCCTGTCATAGATACACCTTTCGAAAGAATAGGAATGGATGTAGTGGGGCCCCTTGAAAGAAACTCATCAGGTAATCGTTACATCTTGGTCATTTGTGATTATGCCACTCGTTATCCTGAAGCTTTCCCCCTAAGATCAGTGAAAGTGAGACAGGTTGCCAATTGTCTCCTGCAGTTGTTTTCTAGAGTTGGTATAGCTAAAGAGGTTCTGACAGACTGTGGCACAAATTTCCAGTCTAAATTTCTACAGCAGGTATATAGATTACTTGGCATAAAAGGTATTAAAACCACCCCTTACCACCCCCAGTCAGATGGACTGGTGGAGCGTTTTAACCAGACACTAAAGAACATGCTGCGCAAATTTGTAACAGAGACTGGCTCAGACTGGGATCAGTGGCTGCCTTGCTTGTTGTTTGCCTATCACGAAGTGCCACAGGCCTCAACAGGATTTTCACCATTTGAACTGCTTTATGACTGTTAGGTGAGAGGTCCACTCGACCTGCTGAAAGAACAATGGGAGAATCCAGAGCCTGATGGAGATAATGTAATAGCTTATGTGCTGAAAATGAGAGAGAGACTAGAACAAATGACAATACTGGCACAGCACAACATGAAAGTGGCAATAAGAAGGCCAGGGAAAGGACGTTCCAACCAGGACAGCAGGTGTTGCTGTTGCTTCCTACGACAGACTGTAAACTGCTAGCCAGGTGGCAAGGCCCCTACAAAATTACAAAACGTCTCAGCAATGTTAACTATGAGCTGTACATGCCTGACAGGAGGAAGAAACATCAGGTCTTCCATATTAACCTGTTAAAAGAATTCATGCAGCAGCAGCCCACCACGCCAATGCAGTCCATGCAGCAGGTAAAACAGCACTGTCTTGTTCGGGCAGTCAAGGACGAAGAGGAGGGAGAACGTTTTTTTCCCACAGGCAAATCAGAGCAGCCGGTGGGGGTGGGGGGGTGGAGATGATTTGCATACAAAGCCTCCTCTTTGTTCTTGGACTGAGTGTGGAAAGAGTTATTGTTTTCATTAGTCAGAAGTGTTTATCTCAGTCGTTGGGTGGAGATTTGGCGTGACGTTTGGCAACGCCTGGAAGTAAAGAATGGGAATAATTCTGGATCAGGATTAGTGTTGAAGACAGTCGTATTGTATGCTCAGATCGGTGCTGAATGTCTCACAGCGACGTACAGAAGATGGCGTGCTAGCGGTGCGTGAGGCTCCTCTGACTGAAGCTGCGTAATAACGGCACTACTGAGTTAATAAATCACTTCGCCACATAAATGATCCCTGCTTTCCGATCTTATTTGTGTCTTAGGTGGCCACCATTGGAGTTCTGCACATCTGTAATTCAAATATTTTATTCTAGGCTGCAGAGTGTTGTTTGAAGGAGACTCTTGAACTCATGAGTACCAGCTCCATTAGTTTCAACTAAGACTCTTTTTGTAATGTATATCTGAACCTCTGCACAGTTTTGTAGCTATGTTTTCTGACCCACTGTCAGATGATGTTAGGTGTGTGTGTGTGTGTGTGTGTGTAGATCCCTGAAGACTCCGCAGCCAAGAGAAAAAAAGAAAAATGTTTTTTGCTATGTGTCTCTGTTAGAAACCACCAGGGAGCAGCATATGATGCAAAGATGTTTGTTTTTCTCACTGAGTTCAAAAGAAAGTGCTTCTATTACTCACACTGTACCATCTGCAGTCTGTTCCAGCCATATGTTCAAGGTGACAAACTGTTATCATCCCAGTGTCTGTGGGTGTGGTTTGTAACGTATTCTGAATACGTTTTTTTACAACTACATGAATGTACTGTTGCTGTGTGATTTATTACTATTACTGAAGGTTACTCACCATACCAATACCAACTAGATGTTTAAATCTTAATATAAATGAGTAACAGTAGGGTGGACATTAGGTAAGGCTGCACTTTTTGCAGCGATCTCGTATAGAAAACTATTTCTAAATGGTAAATGGCCTGTATTTGTACAGCGCTTTACACATCCAGTCATCCACCCATTCACTCGCACATTCACACATTTCTGTATCAGTAATGTGTTTTCTTTCTGTCTGTTAATAATCATGTGGAACTGCGCATGATTATTTGCAGCTAACAGGTTTTTAAACCATCAAGTCTAAAAACAGCATGTTAATACGTGGAGATCCTGAAGGCTGCTCCAAAATGATCAGATTGGATTTTAAATATTTGTTCAGTTCTCTTCCAAAGCTGCTGTCTATTGTAAGTTTGTGTCACAAAATGGCTGGAGGCTGAATACCAAAGATCAAACCCACGTGCAGAAAACCCAAAGCAGAGGCTGAGGAAAGGGTTTAACAAAAGTTTATTAATTAGCACAAGAATGACGTTTACTATGGCACTTGACTTAAGGCTTGACACATGGGGCGTGAGGGTCTTGGCCAGGGGAGAGGGATAAAGAAAGGGGACAGGTCCAAGAAAGCAACAGCAGCTGGCTGGTGATTAGGTATGTACTGGAAGAGAGGAGAGCAGTGTTAAAGCGGTAGCCAATGAGCAGTTCTGGAGAGGGTGGAAGCTATAAAAAAAATCTTCGTCTTACTGTGCAGGTGGGAGATGGAAGCGTTGAAGGAGAGTTGGTGCGGTCCGGGTGGGTTTGGTGGTGTGTGTCAGCTGTCCTGAGCGGTGAAGATCCCGTGGTGGTGTAAGGGCAGGCAGGTGAGGGAAGGAGAGGATTCTGAAAGCAGGCAGGTTAACCAGATTTCCGAGATGAGTTGTTCAGTGTGATGGAATTTCCAGGAGTAAATAGGGTAGTTGACGAACTGGCGAGGAAGCAGTGTCAGCAAGCAGCTTAAATCTCCAACCTAATTGCCTCAATCAGCTTCAGGTGAGGGAGGCTGTATGCCCTGCCCATGGGTGGATACCAGGGAGGTCCAGACCTTCAGCGGAATTTTACAGCCACACACCCAGACCATGACAGTTTGAGTGTACTAAAATAAAAATAAAAGCGTTCTAACATCTCACTTGTTTGTTTTTATTCAGGCAAACATGTGTAATGTTATTATTGAGACAGACTAAGCTTGTGTTTCTGTATGAAGCTTATTAGACATGAAACAGATAGGTAAAAGCGAATTTTGTCAAAGTGCTTAAGATACTCTTTTAAATTATCTTTTTTTTTTTCTTAAATAAATCTACTACATCATGTGTAATTTCCATTGCTAATATTAATCACAGTTAAATTAAAGGGATGGAGCTGTGATGTCATCAAGTATACTGCTGTTCCAATTGTGGAACAATCTCGGGAAGTCCGGACTCCCGTGTGAAATTGTGAAGTTCGGACTAGCGAGAACGCAAGTACAAGCTTGCGAGCATGAGTATTTAAAAATGGCCCAACAGTCTGCAGTCTATGAGCTAACCTCAGCTAACAATGTTAGCTCGGTGGCGAGTAGCCTTCAGTAATAGTAATAAATCACACAGCAATAGTACATCGAAGATACTGAAGTTTCGCCCATCCCGTTCTTATGAAGTAGTGTCGGAAATGCATTCCTGCCCGTGCACCGCTGGCTCTGGCTCCATCGTGTAACGCCACCAACATTAACAAGACGCTTACATACACTTACTTCAGAGCCTCTTATTACATGTTTTGTTTGTGTTTCCAGCAATCAGAATCAGAGAAACTGTATTAATCCCAGATGGAAATAGGGTTTAAAAAAAAAAAAGAAAGAAAGGGGCCGCGGGTCGGACTCAAACCCGGGCCGGCCGCTCTTAGCCAACTGAGGTAGACCTGCACCCGACTGCATTCAGTCACCAAAATTAGAGAAGGCATAGAGAGGGGACAGCCTAACATGAAACAGGAAATGATTATTGTGTATTCTATTTATTTCAACAAAGTAACTGTATTCTGAATATCACCTATTTAAACAGTAACTGTAACTTAAAACAGATTTTGTATTCTAAAGACATAAAGCCAGTACATGTACTCCATTACTCCCCAACACTGGTGGTGTTTGTCATAGCAACGTGTCCAAGCGTCCCAGGACGCAGCTAATATAGGACACGGACACTGAAACAAAGGTGGCCGTTGAGGCAAGAATATACCTGCTGCTCAGTCTGTGGCTTTGCATCAGACCCGGGGATCGTGGCGTTGTTTTTTGTAGCCATTTCCATCTTTGCTGGGTTTCTAAAATGGCCGTATTCATTTCAGTGAATGAGACACTATCATGACTCAGCGAGTGATGCTACTGACCAGCCAATCAGTGACATGCAGTCTGATGACATCACATTTTAGTACCTGCTCGGACTGCTTGGAAGCCTAACAGGCACGAAAGAAGTAGCAGGTACTATGAGCTGATGGAAAACCCTGAAAACTGTGGCGACCAGCGCCAAATCGATGCAGGTGGGTAAAAATGGAAAGGGGGCTTTAGTTACCGGATATCTCGACTTTTAGCCCCTCTAACTGATCAGATGGGACCTTATCTCTCAACCTGCTGTAGCAGACTAAAATAACCTCCAAATGTATTTTTGCTGCTGGCTCTGAGGTTTACTGCTCTTTGTGGATTTAGACAATCTGTAGTACAATAACCATTGTGGCCATTTGGCAACATTATAAAGCTAGTTCAAAGGTTCAATTTGGCAATTGATTTTTTTTCTTGTACTTATTTAGTCGTCTCATGTGATCAACACAGAATAATAACATTCAAATTGATTTAAAAAATGTCAGTGAAATAAGACAAGTTGAGGAACCCATGCACAGACACAGTGTCTGATTATGTTTAAATAATTGTCACATTCATTGGTAAGTTTTGATCTTCCAGTTTGACCATTGCTGACTTACCTTTAAAAATAATCTCGTCTGCCTCTCCTGTTCCAGTGATAGAAGACATGCTGGAGTGGAGGTAGATCCCTGGTCCTCATACGGCTGAATACTGTCATTTACCAGCCTGCTAAATGCACAAATACATCAGGCCAAGCTTTAGAAACCTTTAGAAAACCCAGTATCTGCAAAGAGAACACAGAGACTAGGTTCCATGTTTAAAGCTGTCAAACCTTTGCAACTGACACTGTCAAGTATGTATTTATGACAGTTTAGCTACGTTCACACTGCAGGTCTTAATGCTCAATTCCAATTTTTCGATCAAATCCGATTTTTTTGTCTGCTTGTTCACACTACAAATAAAATGCGACAGCAAACGCGCTCTAGTGTGAACGCTCAAAGCGGCAAAAGAAGACGTCACACACAACGCGCTGTTTAGACCCAGACCAACAGTATTGTTTGACCGATGGCCCTTAATATAAAGACTTGTTTCAGACTTTACGTTTCCCAAGTTATAAAGTTATTTTGTTATTTACATATGGCCTAATAATGATCCTTACTGCTGTTTTAGAGAGGAGCGGTGCTTCAAAGGATAATCTGCAGATTATACAGTACAAATAAAATGTTCACGTTGTCTTCCCAACAGTTTCACTGACATCTACACTGGATGGCCAGGAAGCCTTCGCGATGTCTTCTCAGGTGCTGATGATTGGCGCCTGTCTTGTGTCAGTGACGTAAAAGACGGATTTAATGCGACATGACCGTTCAAACAGCAGTCGCTTTCTAAAACATCAGATATGTATCGGATTCAGTACCACATACAAAAGTGACCCAGATCGGATTTGTGCTGTTCACACTGTCAGACCATGATTGGATATGAGTCGCAGAGGGTCAAAGAAGTCGGATTTGCAGTGTGAACGTAGCCTTTCTTTCTCGAGGCACAAAGTATAGGAGACTTTTGGAACATGCAATTTTATGCTAATTGCGCTGTTATTTAACACTAAAAAAGCATGTCTTATTGTTTGAGCTTGATATTGACACTGACTGCTTTTGTTTGGAAAGTACAGCTGTTGTGAAACTAACCACGCCTCTGAGCCCTATAGTTCAGGATTGTGCTCACGCACTATTTTGCCCCATTTCATAAACCTGGCCTTCGATGTCCTTACACACCACAGGTTTAAAATCACTGGGAATATTTTTCAGTTTCTTCCTTAATTGTTTAAAGAGCTCATCACCATTTGATACTGACTTTTCACAGCGCATTTTTCTAGGACAAATTTTCTGCAAAACGAATTGGTTTTGGTTTTTATTACACAACAAGTATAAAAAACTCTGAATTTTGCATCTTTTTTTTGCAGAACTTTTGGTCTTCAGATTCAGATTTTAATTGTAATTGGTGGACTGCCCCTTTAAATGTAAACCATGATTAATTTAATGTGTAAATTGTTTTGTGAATCTCTCAATTATCTGATCAAATGTCATTTACCATTTAAATAATTTACAGTTACTGTTGTTTTTCTCCACCTGCACAGTAAATCACCTGTAAACAGCTGATTAGGCATCCGTCTGCCTTTGGCTGTATTAACATTAAGCAGTCACAAGAAGACACTTTGGTCACGTTTTGCATTGATGGAATAAAATGACTGACCTGCATGCGTCCTTGCTAACTCGTCTGTGGGAATCGGTTAAAGCCGCGTGGGCCCAACCGCTGATCTCACCAGAGACATCTGTCTGTTTGATTTATATCACAGCACATACCTTCAGAGAGAGAAAGAGCGGAGGGCAAGATGTAATACACACACGTGCACGCACACACAGACACGTCTTTCCCTGGGGGTCCGACAGCCTCGTGTCAGGTCACGGTTAGTCTGTTCATTACTGCACACTGAAAACACAGTTTGTTGTCTTCTTAAGAAAAGCAATTATTAGATTTTAGACAATAAAAAGAATGCTGCCTTCTTAAGCTGTGAAACACAACTCGTGCTTCAGAGCAAGGACACCTAACCTAGCCTGTGTGTATAAATACTGTAGGCCCCCCCCCCCCCCAAAGTCTAACATCAAGATTCACAGATGATACAGAAACAGAGAAGCAGGGCTTTGATATTAGCTAAATCTGAACTGCCTATAAAAATGTACCATGTGGTATATAAACTCTGAGAGCACATCCAGAATGAATTTATATTTTCATTTAACCCTGAAAACAATCTCAAAATTCTGTGATGTAAAATTGAAAACTATTTTAGATGCACTGTTTCTGAGTCAGGAATAAAGTAAATTAGTGATATTGACCACTAATGTGTCCCTGAATTGAGATAATGTTCAGATTTCCTCCATCTCAATAGCCTCCACGGCCAAAGAGCTTCCTTTTGACATGAACTGTTAGGAACACAGAAACATCTACTGCACTAGATTGCAACTCTGCTAACTTCTGCCAATCTTCAGGCAGTGGATCAAACACGTGTCAGAGAGATATGAGACAGACATAGCTCGTCTGCACATGCGGCACTTTCTCCTTTTAGAAAGAAAGTGAGGATGACACAGATAACCGGACCAGCACAAGCAAATAAGTGAGATTCTGGAATGTGGATATATATATATATATATATATATATATGGCTCTGACACAGCAATGACAGATAATAAGTCACAGGTAAACTCTATCAAGACAATAACCGGGGCTGGAAAAAGGATCTAGCCTCCATTTAAAAAAAAAAAAAAAAAAAAAAAAAAAAAAGCAGGCAGTAATCTAAGATTGAAAACAGAATCTAATGTGTACATTTGGTGCAGTGGCACACTATAAATCCACTTAAAGCTCCCCAGTATCGTTTCATCTCTTCCTGGACTGTAGAGACTCCCAACCTCTGGCAGCCTGCAGCTCTTTAAAATGCAAAACTAAACCGCTCAGCTGAGATCAAAGCAGGTGTTTCCTGACAGCCTGATCTGATGTCAGCACGCAGCTCACCCTGCTGCTGCTGCTCCAAACAAGCTGCGCTTGAGTTTTGAGGCCTCGTCAGGCTTGTGACATCTCCTATGAAGAATAAAGTGAAGCGTCTGCAGCCACTAATGACAACATATGACTGCAATCTCATCTTTACAGGAGCCGTCATCGCACCCTGACACTGTAGCTCACAGGAATGCCATATAAGAATCCCTGTGTGATCATTTAGTGCTCTTTAAATAAACTGGAGTGCATTCATTTTATTCCTTTCTGCAATAGTTCTTAGTAACAGCTGGGCAGCTGTGGCTCAGGAGGTAAAGTGGATTGTCTACTAATTTGAAGGTCAGTGGCTCGATCCCCAGCTGCTCCAGTCTGCATGTATCAATATCCAGGGTTGGAGTGGAAGTATGTTTGCAAAGTAGAAAAAGTGCTATATAAGTACCAGTCCATTCTACAGCGAAAAGGTCATCAGTAACAACGTTGGGCCTTGTGGTTGTAGAATGGCTAGAACAAGAAAATGAAAGAAAATAGTGGAAAAAAAGAGTTATGGTGAAAAATAATGGTAAGTCACTGATAATGCAGTTTAAAAAATTCTAAAATTCTCAGCTGTCTAGCTCTAAACTGTGATAAAACAGAAGTTAAGTGCAATAACGATAGACCTATGATATTATAATAATAATAATAATCTTGCCAGCTCTACAGTGTGTCTTTTGTTGTGATTTGACATTACATAAACCTTGTTTATCGCCGTAGTTACGTTCTAAAAATAACCCTCGATAGGTGATATCTGCAAAGTAGCCAAATTTATTTTTTACAGTTATTATAGATGTTTTAAGGTTGTAAAACTCCTCACTACACACTTTATACACTTTTCTCAGACAGACATGAACATTTTCAAAGTT
This sequence comes from Oreochromis grahami, assembly GCA_029532605.1. Lineage (NCBI taxonomy): Eukaryota > Metazoa > Chordata > Actinopteri > Cichliformes > Cichlidae > Oreochromis > Oreochromis grahami. Next base: position 5,050 of record JAQSNX010001873.1, on the reverse strand, counting down.
TAAACTCTCAAAGTTCAAAACTTCGTAGAAAAATAAGTCCAGTATTATAGAATGAAACCAAAGATCAAACCCTGTTTCAGGTCCAGAACATAGAGCAGCTGCCAGAGAATTCAACATCAATGAATCAGTGGTACGGAAGCAGAGGAAGCAAGAAGAATGAGTTGAGTAAAGTTTAACTTATCTGACTGTTTGGTTTCACTTATTGCGCCTTATAATCCAGGAAATGCAGTAACTTCTACCGTCCTTTAGCATGTCCAGAAGTCCGACTTTTTGTGCGATGGTTAGCATCTTCCTCTGCCTTTTGGGAGCTACCGCAGGAGCCTCTGACGGTGCCTCTGACGTTTCGTCAACATTGTTGTTTGTTGGGGAGAAAACTTACAAACATACAGTGCAGGACTTCAGAGTCACACTGCTAGCATCGACGATTTATGTAGATTTGACAAACTGAACGCATTCTGTACTGTACAGGAGACACAGCACGAGATTCATTGACAATGGTCTACAGCCAATCAGGACGCAGAACACAATGTGTTGTAAAAAAAAAAAAAAAAAAAAGCAAGCAAAGTTGTGCAAAAACAATCCACGAAATAGCGAGACCGTGAAAGATAAACCGCATTATAGCGAGGGACCCCTGTATATAAATAAAATTGAATTGAACTGAATTAAGACGGCTCAGTGATTACCACTGTTAGCTCACAGCAAGAAGCTCCTGAGTGTGATTCCACCACCTGGCTGGGTCCTCTCTGTGTGGAGTTCCCCGTGTTTGCGTGGGTTCTCTCCGGGTATGGTAGTTGGGATAGGCTCCATCCCTCCTGCAATCCTGAAAAGGATAAGTGGAAGAGAATGGATGGATGGATGGATGGATGAACTGAATTTGCATCACTAGCTTTTTGCTAGTGCAAATGCTCCTACAGTTCCCAAAAGCAAACCGGCACTGAGGAAACTCTAAGGGTTAAAAATGTTCCAAATAAAATGAGTGTGGCTATTCTAAAAGGTTTTACAATAAAGTTCAATGTCCATTTGTGAAAAAGAGAACTTACAAAGTTGAAAAGAGTTACAAGATAGCAGTAAGTTAGTCATTTACATTCAAAACTATAACCCTAGATGTAAATATAGTTGAAAAAATAAATACCAGCAATATTTGGCAAGTTAATGAAGCTTGGCTAGTTGACAACAAGTGATACTAGTTATGCTGCTTCGTGGCTAGCTACAGAGCCACACATGGCCTACTGTAAATATGTTCTCAATAAAGTATGTGTAGAGAGCCGCTGACCAGAAGAGAGAAATACATATGCCAGGAATTAGACAGAAAGGGAAAAGAGATGATCCCGTAGTTAGTCAACAACATTGTTATTGTTATTGTAACTTTATTTCAGACATATACAGAAGCAAACAATATATACACAAGTACACATACTTGCATTTACAAATACGAATATATATGTAAATACACACACGTATGTGCTCAGACAAAACAAAAAAAAAAAGAAAAGAAATAAAATAAAACAGAGTCTAAATGACAATTATTAAGTCTGAAATGGAGTAGGAAGAAGTATAACATACTTATTAATCCCTACCCCATGCTCAACATTCTATTGAATCCCACTATTCATTGTTACCCCTAATTCCCATCATCACTTACCCCACACAATAAACAAGGAGGACATGTATAAACACAGCTACAGTGATAGATATAATTTAGATACAATTTAGCATAGTTATATATACAATGGGTGATCGACTTTATCAGTTTCATATTCTTCCAAAAGCAGTTTTCGAAACATCTTTATGAACTGACGAATGCTTGAACATTGCTGTAGGTCCACAGTAAAACTGTTCCACAGTTTTAACATGATATTGCATGATTTGAATTATTTGCAAAAAAAAAAAAAAAAAAAAAAAAAATCCTAAGCTTAATGTCCATGTCCGAATGGCTCAGCTGTAATTCTTTCTAAAAACAGACGTAGAGCAAACAAATAGTATGATGGGACACAGACTAATGCAATCTAAAGGTTTAAATAATAATAATTATAATAATAATAATAAACTTTATTTATAAAGCACACTTAAAAACCAAGGGTATGCCAAGGTGCTTAACAAGTAACATAGAGAATAGAAGGAAGATAATAGAAATAGGACCAAAGCAAGTACTAGGTACTACAGTTCTGCAGCGCTATATACATATGGACAGTATTAACATATGGAAGAAGATGTGTGTGTATCTATATATATATATATATATATATATATATATATAGATACACACACACACATATATATATATATATGTATATACACATATATATATACACATATATATATATACATATATATATATATATATATATATATATATATATATATATATGTGTGTGTGTGTGTGTGTATGTATATATATATATATGTGTATATATATATATATATATATATATATATATATATATATATATATATATATATATATATATATATATATATATATATATGTATATATATATATACACATATATATATATACATATATATATATATATATATATATATATATATATATATGTGTGTGTGTGTGTGTGTATGTATATATATATATATATATATATATATATATGTATATATATATATATATATATATATGTGTGTGTGTATGTATATATATATATATATATATATATATATATATATATATATATATATATATATGTATGTACAATTTACAAGCCGTTAAGAATATGTAATAAATAGTGTTATGTATATACAGTTATTAAGATATGATAAGATAAGTTAAGATAACCTTTTATTAGTCCCACACGTGGGAAATTTGTTTTGTCACAGCAGGAAGTGGACAGTGCAAAAGTTATGAAGCAAAAATTAGAATAAGATAAAATAAGAATAAATACAGTACACAACTGTACAGAATAAAATAAAATAAAATAAAATACTATATACAGTAGAATAAAATGGAATAAAATATACATTAAGATAAAAATAGAATACAAGTGCTATATACAACTGAGTAAAAAATGCAACAATGCCAGGAAGATTATTGCACTTAGTGTTATTGCACGTGTGTGTTTGATCAGTTAAAGTCTTTGTTGTAGAGTCTGACAGCAGTGGGGAGGAAAGACCTGCGAAATCTCTCCGTCCCACACCGTGGGTGCCGCAGTCTCCCACTGAAGGAGCTGCTCAGTGCTGTCACAGTCTCATGCATGGGGTGGGAGATGTTGTCCAACAGGGATGACAGCTTAGCCACCATTCTCCTGTCACTCACCACCTCCACTGGGTCCAGAGGGCATCCTAGAACAGAGCTGGCCCTGCGGATCAGCCTGTTCAGTCTCTTCCTGTCCCCAGCAGAGATGCTGCCACCCCAGCAGACCACACCGTAAAAGATGGCTGAGGCCACCACAGAGTCATAGAAGGTCTTCAGGAGTGGGCCCTCCACTCCAAACGACCTGAGTCTCCGCAGCAGGTACAGCCTGCTCTGCCCTTTCCTGTAGAGGGCGTCTGAGTTATGAGTCCAGTCCAGTTTGTTGTTCAGATGAACACCAAGGTACCTGTAGCTGTCCACAACCTCGATGTCCATACCTTGGATGTTCAGTGGTTGCAGTGGAGGATGTTTGTGCCTGCAGAAGTCTACCACCAGCTCCTTGGTTTTACTGGCGTTGATCTGGAGGTAGTTCAGCTGGCACCAGTCCACAAAGTCCTGAGTCAGTCCTCTGTACTCCTTGTCGTCCCCATCAGTGATGAGGCCGACTATTGCAGAGTCATCAGAGAACTTCTGCAGGAAGCACTGGGTGGAGTTGTGGGAGAAGTCTACAGTGTAGATGGTGAAGAGGAACGGAGCCAGAACCGTTCCCTGTGGGGCCCCCGTACTGCAGACGACCCTGTCCGACACACAGCCCTGAGTCCTCACATACTGTGGTCGGTCGGTGAGGTAGTCCAGAATCCAGATAGTGAGGTGATGGTCCACTCCAGAGTTCTCCAGCTTGTCCTTCAGAACCAAGGGAAGAATCGTGTTGAAGGCACTGGAGAAATCAAAGAACATGATTCTCACAGTGCTCCCAGCAGTCTCCAGGTGAGCGAGGGAACGATGTAGGAGGTGAATGACGGCATCATCCGCACCAGCCTGGCATTGGAGTATAAAGTAATAAAAATAAAGTAATATGTAATAAATAGTGTTATGTATATACAGTTGAGTTATTGCACATAGAATTGGTATTACAGTGGTGGTCCATAGAGGAAGTGGGAAGTGGGGGGCTGTGTTATCGGTGCATGTGTGAGTTCAGGGTGGTTATGGCTTTGGGGAAGAAACTGTTTTTGAGTCTGTGGGTTTTTGTGCTGATGCACCTGTAGTGAACATGTTGAAGCCAGGGTGGGAGCTGTCCTTGATAATGTTTGCTGCTCTGCTGAGGCAGCAGGAGGAATAAATGTCCATCAGGGAGGGGAGAGGGTAGCCGATGATCTTTTGTGCTGTCTTGACCACACTCTGAAGCCTCACTCTATCCGCCTTGGTGCAGCTGCCGTACCATACCGTGATGCAGTAGGTTAGCAGGCTCTCAATGGACGAGCGGTAGAAGGTCAGCAGCAGGTTGGATTTCAGCTTGTACTTCCTGAGGACTCTCAGGAAGTGCAGCCGCTGTTGGGCCTTCTTGACGACCGCTGAGATGTTGTCTGTCCAGGAGATGTCAGCAGAGATGAGGACACCAAGGAACCGGAAAGTGTGGACCCTCTCCACACACTCCACGTTGATGTAAAGGGGGGCCAAGTCAGTGTTGTGTCTCCTGAAGTCAACAATGAGCACTTTGGTTTTCTTGGTGTTCAGTGCCAGGTTGTTTTCTGAGCACCAGGCTGCCAACTTCAGGACTTCCTCTCTGTACTCTGCCTCGTCTCCCTTCAAGATGAGTCCGACTACCGTGGTGTCATCAGCAAACTTGATGATGAGAGTGTTGTTGTGGGTCGGACTGCAGTCGTGGGTGTAGAGAGAATACAGGAGGGGGCTCAGCACACAGCCCTGTGGGGAGCCGGTGCTCAGTGTGCGAGTGGAGGAGAGATG